>JAOEHV020488745.1:0-52180 GCA_025447995.2 Isaurus tuberculatus | reverse complement strand
TTGAAAACTACTAATTTCCAGAAAGATTCGATAACATTTTCGATAATAGTTCCCTAAAGGTATCATTCTGGCAAAGTGTCAAGAATTTCGATTTTTGAAGCCGTGCTGCTGATTCTCGATATTTACAGAGAGTCGCTCTTAAGCTGTTTTTTTATCATGCCTAGATATGAATATTTCAATAAAGGAGCTGACATCTTTTTAGAAGCATTGGCAAGATTAAACCATTTACTTCAGGTATATTCCATGATGCATGCATATAGATAACAAAGATAACATTTTAATTTTGTAAAATTTTGCTCACTTGAGGCAAATATAAGACAAACATGAGAGACTGCCACTGACTGCTTTTCCACATTATTTATTTAATTAACTCTAGGTTGAAGTGTTTATTATTACTATAAGTAGAGATGGAAGCTGTTGTTTCGAGATTAGCACTTTGTCAGAATAACACTGCTTTTGATTCGTTTTTTATTTTATTAACTCTCCCAAGCTGACTCTATCTGCATCATATCTGTTTTTCTGCTGTCTTTCTCTATCCCAATCCAGGGCAAGATTCCTAAATTAAATGACCCAAGTGATGCATGGAGTTGGTTCTTGTCTCTCCAGGTCACTGAAAAATTCAAAAGTTCGGGTAATTCACCATTAAGGAATCATATGGGCTTATAAATCTTCAGAAACCCCTGGAATTTTCCAGACCCTTTGAAGTCTCTGTTAAATTCCTGTTTCTAGCCCTGAGACTCTCAGAAAACTTTTTTGTAATTTATAATTAAAATTAATACAGAATATATGAATCCATCAATTTTGGCCTTTAGTTTGTCTTCTCTAGTTAAGAAGATGACTTTCTGTTGATTTCAAAGACTGTGGGATAGTTGACCAAAGTCTGAATGACAGTATATTTTATTTACATTCATGAACTGGAATAAAGCAGAATTTTTTTAATTTTCTCTGTACAGGTTGCTGAAAGTGATGTCACTGTGGTAGCTTTTCTTATTTTCCCAGCTCGAACAAATAACTTTAATGTGGATTCTCTGAAAGGACAGGCTGTTACCAAGCAACTCAAGTAAGTTCAAAATCAAATCTGAAATGAAAATGAAATCAAATCTTGGCATTAATTACTCACTTTGCCTTGAGAATGGTGTCATGATGACGCTGAAACGTCAGTTCTTAATGTTAATATTCCCTTTCTTTTGACTATTATTATTATATCATGAGAGTATAATTCTTTATGGATAAGATATTGATAACAAATTATGTATACTATATATGAATTAATCTAAATAATTGAATTTTGAGTTTATTTTGGGTTATGAAACTTACTAAGAGTGACTAAGAATTTAAAACTATAATTTGAGTTTTGTGTCTAGATTTTTTCATTTTAATGTTCTATAATCTCCTTTACAGGGAAACAGTCAATACTGTGCAAGATAATATTGGGAAAAGAATTTTCGAAGCATGTTTAGGGTTGGTATGACTGTAAAGAAATGTTCATTAAAAACACTTCATGGAGTAAATGATTTAAATTAATATAAAATTATTATTGTAAGGGTTTGAATAATAATATTTTACTTATTTTAGTAGGGACTTTATTTATTTCAGTCTTAATCATTCTAATTGTTAATATTTTACTAAAAGCAATGTTTTTAAGCAGAGGATGATATGGTTAAGATCTTTGTGTAAAGGCTGATTTTGTTAAGCAAAACTGATGAAGCACCCGGAGAAAAATCCTCGGAGTCAAATTTAAATCAACCAATCTCAGCCTACATGAGGGCCCAGCATTGGTTTTTGTCAGTAGTAAAGTATTCACTGAGTTTCTTTGGCATAGATTTTAAAGTCTCTGCTTTCATCCTGTAATTTGAATGGGTAAGAGGTTTGTGAGTTCAACCATCCTCTACTGTCGAACATGACTCTGTTGAGTTACCAACTAATTATTTTCTTTTGTGCTAATCACAATCATAATAATTATATTCCTAATTAGTCTTAATATGTCCAATCACAGGGGAAGTCTTCCAGACTCAAATGAGCTGATCACACCAGAGGAGAAAGTAATGCTAAAGAGATGTATCTTTGGTGCTTCAGTAAGTCAAAGCTAATGTCAGAGCAATATTTAAGTTCTGTACAAAATATTAAATACAAGGAACATTAAAGAGTACACTGGAGTCAAAAGAGAAAGGAAGCAGCTGGTTAAAAATGAAAATGACCAAAAGAGAAAAAGGAGAAGAAACATTAGGAAGAAAGCTAAGAAGGTTAAAATGCAAAGGAGTGGGAGAAATGAAAAGGTAGAGCAGCTAGTGAAGAGAAAAGAAGAGGGGTGTGAAGTCCTGAGCTGTTGGAGAAGGAGAAGAAAATAAAGAGATTGAGATGTTAAGGAATATGTAAAAGCATAGAAGAATTGAAGGAAAAAAGTAATGAATAAATAGGATGAGAGGGGAAACTTGTCAAAAATGCAGTGAAAAACTGTCAGTGATGTCAATAAAATACTTTGAACTAATTCCATCCATTCATCTTTAATTTGTATTTTGTTTGTTGTTAACTTTAACTCCCTTTTCTTTAAAACACAGAGACCCAATCTACCACCAGTGGTTACACATAATGTCATTGACGACTCCACAGATCCAATTCTTTGCCATATTCGAAGAATACAGCTGTTTAACAAGAGACAAGACAGAGTAAAGGTGAGAATCTGATTTCACTTTAATTATTAAAATTAATACAGGTGTTGCATTTGTCTAGTTAAGCTTTTGAATTTTTCTTTGTATTTTATCTTGGTTTACAATTGCATGTATGTGATTTCAAAGTTAATTTTACATCTGCTGATATTTTGTTTAATTTTTTATTTTTGCAGGTAATTTTCCATCCTGAGTTTCTATCTACAATCAACCCTCTATTTGCAATGGATTATAGTGAATTTGTGCGAGGATGCCACATGGGGGTATTCCCTTCATACTACGAGCCATGGGGGTACACCCCAGGTACGTAAGAATCATGGGCCTGAGAGACAGGGTCGCCTCACACATGGGCCAACATTTGTTGATCTCAATCAGACTTAGATGTTTTTTTCTTTGTTTCTCTCGCTTTTCCCCATCCATAAGATTAACTTTTATTCTTCTAAGACCTGTGCTGTCAGTTTCTTGAGACATGAGCCACTGCTGGCATAAAAAATTGAACAACCATACCCTTGTATAACGTACAACATTGTCAGTATCAATGTTCTTTCATTATTATTTAATGTAGGTTTGTTTCTTAATTAGTGCTATTATAATAATATTGATCATTTGTCAAAAGTAAAGCATTCAGAGAGGCATGTTTGGCAGAGTTGTCAAGATCTTAGTTCAATCACAAGGTCTCAGGTCCAATCATCAGCTTTGTCAAGATTCAAACATTTTGTATGACATATTTTTCCATAAAAGTTTACTCAGCTTTCTACCCTTGAGAGATTGGAAAAATAAATAATATAGAATACCAGTATCTGCTTGGGGCTAACAAGTGAATGGATAAGTATCCTCTTTCAGGAGAATTTAAAGACTCTTAACTGCTTAACAGTACAGAAACCAAGTTACATTAGATAAATGCTAATTCCATGAGCTACTAGGCTGGTATAAAAGGAATTAGTTAACTAATATCACTTTAATAATTTTCATTAAATCTTATTTAGTAACTTAAAACTGTTGGGTTGTCATATTCCAGCTGAATGCACTGTGATGGGCATCCCATCAGTTACAACCAACCTGTCTGGATTTGGTCGCTTCATGGCAGAGCATGTGCTTGACCCAACCTCATATGGAATATACATTGTAGATCGACGCTACAAATCAGCAGAAGAATCCATTCAACAGCTGGCTCATGTATGTTTCTATTCATTTTAATGCATTAGTGTGTGCTTCATGTTAAATCTTACTTCAAGGCAAATGCCTCCCCTAAATTTTGGACCGGATGTATTGTCCTAACAGGTAAATTTGTTCTCAAAAAAGCAGCCCTACACACTGGTATTTTTTTTTACTCTATGTACACACTGGTAATTTGCTTCTCAAAATATCAACCCTACTACCAGGTCTTTGCCTTTCAAAAAAAATTTCTCCCTCCCCCCCTAAATTTTGAGTCTAGCTATGCCCCTGCTAAACAAGCTTAGTCATGGTTTTCTGGTGTGTTCCTTGCTGTTGCATTCTGTGTTGAAACAAAACAGAAAGGAGTTCTCATTTTATATTCTCCTTCCAGTACATGATGGGTTTCTGTAAGTTGACGCGCCGCCAACGAATCATACAAAGAAACAGAACAGAAAGACTAAGTGAGCTTTTAGACTGGAGAAGTCTTGCCAAGGTATGTTCTTTATTACTCTTAGTATTTTGCAGTCATTATAACAGTTTGCTATTAACTATTAATATTAATAATTGTTCTGTTACCATAAACATAATTGTTACCTCAGTCTATATAGTCTCATAATAAGCTTGTCCATATATAATTCTCTATCTTGTGGAGCCTGCTCTTGATCACTTAACTGATTACCAGCTTTAATTCTTGAACTTTATACCACTATAGTATTATACCAGAGCTCGACTGTTGGCTTTACACCGAGTCAATCCTGAGATGTTTGATATGCCTTGTCTGACTGATGAAGTGGTAAGTAAAAATCATTAAAGGCCACCTTATTAGTGGGAATGATATATAGTATAATTTTATATCTACCTGAATGAAAGTCTGAGTTAAATTAGAAGCCTTAGATAACTGTTTTGCCCTTTGGACCTCATCAGCTATATATCTTGGCTTTAACTGAACATAACAAACTAATGATGGAAAATGATTGATGGTTATGGTTGATTATGATAATGGTAATGATGGTGATTTTGGTTATAATAATATGATTACATGATGATGATGCTAGTGATTATGGTATTGATGATTGTGGTGATGATAGTGGTGATGTTGATGGTCTGAAATGTTGATGAAAATGTAGTTATGATGATAGTAATGGTAATGGAGTCGGTAAAGTTAATGATAATAGTTGAGATGAAGATGATTGGTAATGTTGATAATGCTAGTAATAGTGATTATGGTATTGACGATAGTGGTGATGATGATGGTGGTGATGTTGATGGTGTTGATGATGATCTTTAGTGGTGTATAATGTTGATGAAGATGTTATTATGATAGTAATTGTAGTATGATAGTTATGATGATGATAGTAATGGTAATAAAGATAAAAATAGTTGATGATGGTGATATATTGTTAATGATGAAGATGCTAGTGATTATGATATTGATGGTAGTGAAGATAGTAGTAATGGTGGTGATGTTGATGGTGTTGTTGATGATGATAGTGGTGTTTAATGTTGATGAAGATGTTATTATGATAGTAACTGTAACTTTTGGGATGGGTAATGATGATAATCTAGTTGAAATGACGAAGATGATGGTGATATTGATAATGATGATGGTAATAGTATTAATAATGGTAGTGATAAAGATCATTCAAAATGATGATTATAATGATGGTAAAGCTGTTATGTGTATTTTATTTTTCTAGTTTCACTTCAACTATCCTCGACCAGGCTCAGCTCCGCCTTCACCAGCTCCGTCAGATTATGGTTCCAATTCAGAGGATGAAGATGAAGAAGATCAGAAGCATAGATTGTTCACACAGTAACGGTTTCAAACATCGACAACAGACAGACGACAGCAGTATTACTTTGAACAAAGAGTGATCAACAAAAGTTAGCATGATATGGTTACAGAAAAACAGTGATATGATATGTGTTGGTGAATGGTTGTAGTGAATTGTGTCACAATTATTGTGGAACGACAGTTCATATTACATACTGCATTTGGTCAAACCTTGATTGTCTGGGCTCATAAGGACATGGGAGACAGTAAAATTGAGAACTCAACTGGCTTCCTTGAAGCTGCTTAAATGAATCAAACTGAATGTGCTTTACAAAACAAATATTACAACTACAAGCCAATCAGGGTTCTGAGAATAGAACATGTGGACCTTACATTACTTTAATTAATTCTTATTATTATTTTATACCAATCATTGTATAATTGTGTTACATTGTGCTTTTATGCAGAGGAATGAAGTTTTAAATGGAACTTCAGCAATTGATCTTGTCTACAAATGCTGGAATTGAATCAGAATAACTCTCAAACTGGACTTGGCTTTGCAAAATTTAAAGTGCTTTAAAAGAGTGGCTGTATCTCCTTATAAGGTTGAATATTTATTTTCAATTGAAAGTTTCTAAGGCTGATCAATATTAACTTAAGAAGATTGTATCGAGGGAAAAAACTTGTGGTAATGAAAAAATCTTGGGAATTTAGGTTCAAATTTAATCAAGAGACAAGTGCAATAATTATAGTCTTTGTGTACAAGTAGAGGGGGCTTGGAACATTTGTGAAATGGTTGCAGATTTTTTATTGTTTTAATCTATTACAATATTATTTTTAAAAAAGAAAAAAAATAGGTGTATTAAAGTCATTTTGAGTGTCCAGAATACCTGTTTTTGTGGAGATGGTGTGCAGAACTTACTTTAATAACACTTGAATTCAAATAATCTGTCTCAACCTCATTTAGTCTTTTGGTTTTTTAATCATACCATGGTGATAGTGATGAGTTCTGTTTATTTTAGAGCTTTTTCCAAAAAAAGGAAGAGAATACATGCATGAATATCACTAGAAATAATAAAGATTTAAAGCTGCAACCTAATATTAATTAAACAAGAGTTTTTGCTCATCAAGATCACAATTGAGAATACTTTACAAAACTCTTTAAACAATAAGGTAATGGCAGAATGTCAATTTTGCTTAACCTCTTGTAGCCAAGTTTTTGTCGAATAACAAACCGACACAAGTGTTCCAGAGATCGGGGTGAGTTAGTAAGTCTTACAAGCTCATGCCATTTCATTTTAGAATGGTGTTCTTGACAAATCCTTTGAAGATCTTTGTTGTTAGATACAAATTCCACCAAAAGTTTGACAACACCAGGATTTACTGGTGCTGAAGGATCACGAAATGCCATACATGGTGATGCACTGAAAAGGGAATTAACATCACTCCCAGATTTTAGTAACAGTTTAATACATTCCAACTGCTGCAAGGGCTCTTTAGTGGATAATGAATAGCCAAGTTTGGTTACTGCCAAACTTAAAGCAGAATTACGACCTCGATCAACATAATTGACATCAACACCATGTTTGAGTAATAACTCTAATGATTTTCTAGAAGACAACTGTGTTGCCATGATTAGTGGTGATGTGTATGTTGCTTTATTAACATCTGCACCATATTCTAGCAAAACTTGTATGCACTTGGTGTAATCATCCTCAATTGCAGTCATTAGTGGAGTTTTTGGTAACAAATCAACATCTTCATATTCATGGTTAGGATCTGCATTAGCCTTTAACAGAAGCCTACAACAATCAGGATGACCTCGTGATGCTAGACAGAGTGGTGTCATCTTATTTCCAGGAAGAGCAATGTCTATAGCAACACCATATGACATCAGTAATTCAACACATTTTATGTGACCTTCCTGAGCTGCAAGGTGTAATACTGTTGTACCATTGGATGTTTTCACTTCTGGGTTGACATTGGCTTTCAGTAAGGCTTCCATACAACTGACGTGACCATGCTCGCCTGCTGCATGGAGGGGGGAGGATCCATCATCTGTTACAATATTTGGATCAGCCCCTGGATTAAGGAAATGAGTGTGTTAGTAATATGATCATTATTTATAATCATGGTGTGGGTGATAAGAATGGTGATGGTGTTGATGTTGATAGCGGAGATAATAATAGTGATGATAATTAAGATAATAAAAATGGTGGTGATGATGACGACAAGATTATGGTTATAATGACCAAAATGGTGATGGTGTTGTGGATGATGGTGGTGGTGATGACAACAGTGATAACAATGTTGATGATGTTTGTGATGATTGTGATGATGGTGATGACAAAAAAGATGACGTTAGTAATGATGACAGAGATGCTAAATATGACATAAACAATATTTTATAAAAATGTTGATTTTTGTTCATTAATTAAAATAAAAATTATAGAAATAGATTTCCTAGGCAGGTTTAAAAACAACCTGAAAATTGTTTTCTTGTTTCTAAGCAATGAAATTTTTCTAGTTACTTATCACCTAGACTGCCTTTTCTACAGCAGAAAGATGCAACAAACAAATTTGAAAGTGATAATTAATTATAACTGCTACTTTTAAGTATTATATGTGACTTTGTTATTTGAAGTTTGTCTTGTCGCAACTGACGATACTAAAAGTATCTTACCTGCATGTAATAGAGCCTTCACACATTCACTGTAGCCTTCTTGTGCTGCAATGAATAAAGGTGTGGCACCATCTTCTGTGGGGAGATTAATGTCTGCTTCCTGGCTTACCAACAGCTCAACACACTCTAAATACCCATACTGAGCAGCAGTGAAAATGGGTGTAGCACCATCAATGTTTTGTATGTCAACTGATGCACCATATGACAACAGACTGGACATACATCCTAGGTTCCCAGTGTATGCTGCTTCATGTAGTGCAGCCCATCCCCCAGCATCCTTTGTGTTGACATTCATTCCATGTTTAAGTAACAACTAAAATGAATATTAAATAAAATATGTTAATAAAAACAGTAGTGTACTTTGAAATTAATTCATCTCAATATTAACACTCTACAATTAAAAGTTCTTCTAAACAGGAACTAGGGTCGGCAACAAAAGCTACCAGATCACATTTAAATTAAAGGTAGGTATTTTGCCAGACAGGGTTCACAGGGGGTCCTTAAAAACTTTAAAAACATTTTATTCTAATTTTGAATTTTTAAGTTTTTAGGCGTTAAAAGTTACATCATTGCAAGAACTTGATACTAGCATGCATGAGCAACCAACTCTTGTCATGTCTCATCTCACAAGCTTTTTTCTTTTACTGTTCCTCCACCGGAAAATACTTTGTTCTTTCAAGGCCACCTAAAAGTGGATTAATTTGATCGTAATAATAGCAATAATGGAATATTGAAAACAAAAAGTTGTCCGTTTTTTTCAGGATTAATTTGAAATAAAACTGGAGAGTGCAGTACCAATATTTTTGATACATAAAGATTTAACATACATTTAAAGGTAAATAAACACATAAATTATAAACCTCAACACAGCTCAAATCTCCATTTTCAACTGCAGCAGTGAGAATGCTGACCTCCTCATTGTTACATGTGGAGATATTAGCCCCTTCCGAGAGCAGTAACTGGATAACACTCGGGTGCCCCTGTTTTGCAGCAAGAAAAAGAGGGGTCTCCCCTTCAAATGTCTGATCATCAATGTGATTGTTTTCACACAGTAAAAGGTAGTTTATACACTCAATATGGCCACTGCTTGCTGCCTCATGAATGGGAAACCATCCTCGATTGTCGGAGATCTCATGAGAAGAACCATCTACAAAGAAAACAAATATCAAACTTTGTCTTTTACTGATAGTTATTTTACTATATTTGCAAGTAGCCACCTATAGGAGCAGAGTTTGATGGAAGTTGGGCTGAGTTTGGCCACACAACGCCAAGTGGCTGAAACCTAAATAGTTTTCTGAATAGGCAAACACGCCAACGATCTAAAAAAGACAAAAAATAAAAAAAATAGAATTTACAGTATAAAATCAATAAATAGATAGATAGATGGAAATGGAGCATACTTGTGGATAGTAGATCAAAGAAAGTAAATTTTAACTTTTAAAGAACAAGGAATATGCAAAACTTGTAATAAATCATCAATAGTGGTTGGGTAATCTAGAATCAAACAGAAGCAATTTCAGAATACTGGGCCACTTCATTGTAGATTGTACTGATTAAACAGAATATTGTTTTTAGAACTGTAATTAATTCGTTAATTATTTCCGAAATCACTGCTTAAGAACTCGACGGGATATGGGTACGATTATATATTCCAACAGTAAACCATATTCTTCAGTTGGACAAAACTGAAATAAAAGGACATTTCATTCATTGTAAACTTTGCAATAGAATTTTACCTAAATCCAGCATCTCTCGTAGGGCGGCAAGATTTCCATTTCTTGCAGCAAGACCAACAGTTGAGCACGTATCATCTTGCACAAGGTCAAAAAAAGTCGCTTCCATGACAGAAATTTTATTTTTTTCTTTTCGTTGGTAGTACTGTTATACTTGGTGCAGACTTGCATATACTGTCTCTAAAACATAGATTCCGCTGACCAAAGGAGGGAAGAACAACTGGACTCTGATTGGTTATTTATTTTTTCTTACAGGCGCTGTGATTGGGTCAATTTGATTGGCAAAAATAACCAATAAGAACAAAGCTTAGAAAAGTACTTCTATTGCACGAGAAGACGCCATATTGGCTTTACGGCAGATGGTACCTGGCTAGAGAATTTTCATTTTAGTGTTTTAGAGTTTATCAATTTGCTCGAAATGACTCAATATTTGCCTCCTAATCTGCTAGCGCTTTTTGCGCCAAGGGACCCGATCAATTTTCTTCCTCCTTTAGACAAACCACGATGGTTGAAAAAATCTCGGCCATATTCTGGTGTATCGTCTCTCCTCGGATGGTTTGAGGTAACCATGTTTTATTGTTTAAAAACTATTTGAACTATCCAGATAATGATAAGTGTTTTTAAAGTCTACTGTAATGTTAAAGTGTAGTCTACGATAGTTTCTGAAAACTTTTGTCTTTCGGAAAATGCTGCAAATGTTGAGAGTGGAAGAAGTCTTCTTTTTCGAAATTTCATTAAATGCTTAAAGATCATAAAATTATGTGTTTAGTTTAAATACAAATTGCAATAGAGAAAGATTAGGGGGTGAGTCACGTGGATTTGCTCTCTGACTTTAGTATTATTTTTCTAAACTCATAATCAGTGTATCCTGCCGTCAATGCCTCATGAAGAAAAAAGCTCTTTGTCTTGTTTAATAGTCGTTCCAACTGGGAGACTGTTGAGCAAACCAAAGACATGTGCTCTTGAATTGTTAAACATTTTTCATTTGGAAACAAAATTACTTTTCATGCTAAAATTATAAGGATAATAATTATTCCTGTTAATTATAATTAGGACCCAAAAGATACACCTCCACCAACCAGAGGTGAAACAAGAGAAGAAAAGATAGAAAGAAAGGTAATTCTATTTTAACTTGAATAATAATACTTTTATATTCTCTAATAATAACAAGGATGGTAGTTATTTATTGTTATTATTATAAAAGAACTTAAATTGATTTAAAAGAAATCTTGGCCTTAGACATAAGCCCTCACTGTAATATCCCACTAAAACACCAAAATTCAGGCCTGGAGATTTCAGAAATTGTTGGAAACAAGTGTTTGGTTTTGTGTATCTGATTCAGGGGAAACTGTCGGAAACCAGGTTTTGATTCTGTAAATTCTGTTCATGGGAATATATTTTTTATAAAGAGGCCATAAAAAGTAGGGTTGGAATTTTATAACAAAATTAATGCATTTCTAGTAAGCAAGCATTACATCTACAGACTCTATGCAGTCTATACAGGATTTAATGGAGCCGAAACCAATTGTTGAATTGCACACAATTTAGGTATCCTGCTGATGAACAGTAACTGATTTGCTATTTTTTTTTTTCAGCAACATATATAGTTTTTGTCTGTTCAGTTATCAAAATGTATATGTAGCTGTATATGAAAATTAATAGCTTATTAGTTATAATACGGTATATCAGGCCTGGAGATTTCAGAAATTGTTGGAAGCTAGTTTTCTGTTCCACCATCACTGAACCGCCACATAACTAGAAACAATCGTTTCTATGAAATGTTCTGGGCTGCAGCAAAACAGTGTTAGCAGATGTTCATTTTGAGAACAAGAAAAACCAGTTAACACTTGGATTATCACCTCCTAACACTACTTACTTTGTTGTAATGAACATTTCAATCTTGAGTTGTTTAATTTATGTGTTGTATCTATTTGCTGACACACTTTTATAGTTTAATCAATCCCATTTGCTAGAAAGCAAGCTACTCTTTCTTTTGGGGAAGCCTGGTTGTGTTAAAAATTAGATGAGGGGCTGGTGGGTAGTGTTTTTAAAATCAGATCATTTCACTAATAATTCTTTTTATTTTTACTGGTTACTTGTTTTCATTTGCAGCGAAAAGAGAAAATAGAGAAGTCTGCACAAAAGTTGGAAGAGGAACTTGCAGCCTGTAAGTTTTTTTTTAATATAATAGTCACAGATACAACAGATCAGTTTGCATTTGTCATTATATAGTTTTAGTATTTTTCATATGTCATAGAAGTGATTTGGCTATTTATTCTAACTTCTACACCAAATGGTAAAACAATTCAAAGTTACTTGCTTGTCTTGAAGAGTAAATCCACTAATAACACTTTTTAATTAATTATTTTCATTATGATAGACCTTGTTTATAATAAGGCTATTTTATTATTCTTTTTTCTGATTCAAACTAGCTTCCCGAGCTTTTTTCTTGAGTAAAAAAGATCAAAAGGATAATGTTTACTATGTTATACTTGAAAGTTCAGCGAGTTATGAATAAGGTCTTCTGTGACAAAGTTTATTGAAATTTATGGTTCGTGTTCCAAGAGAAGGATCTTAGAGATCTTTTTATCTTTAGGGAACCCACACACGGATCCAAACGCTGAGGGAGATGCATTCAAGACTTTGTTTGTTGGAAGAATCGTAAGTGTTACTATTTCTGTTGTTAATGATCACAATGTACATCTTATGTTTTCATTTTTTCTTTGTTTATTTTGGTCCTTGTGAAAAATTGAATATGATGAAGCACCATTATAGAACAGTAATAACTTTCAGTCTGTTCCATGTGGATATCATGCTTTGCTGTCAGTTGTGCTAAGCTGAGCTTAAAGACATTAGGTATATGCTGGTGTAGAAAATTAGGTCAAAGCTCCTGAAGTAAAATGTTGATTTATACAACATCTCTTTTTTAGTTTTTGGAATATCATTAATCACCCAGTCATCAGCATGATTAGCATAGTTTGTGAGACCTCCAACCACAGGGTCTCAGGGTTGATCTTTGGTTCAACACTAGTTTACCTGACATTCTTTTCTACCAAGGCTTACTCAGCTTTCTATCCTAACAAGTTTGATAAACAGAAAAGCAGCTTCTGCTAGAGATATCAGTAAACTCTCATCTGCTTAACATGACAGAAGTTTACAATAATATTCTTTTTTTTGTGTTTGTAATATTATTTAATTTAAACTGCATTCTCAAATTCTTTGTTAATTTTTCATTAACTAATATTCTCTGGTCCTATACTCAGAACTATGACACTTCAGAGTCCAAGCTACGTCGTGAAATGGAACTGTATGGACCAATAAGATCAGTAAGGAATGTTTTGTTGTGGTTCGAATTTAAGTCAGTGTTCTCCTTATACCTTGCCACTTGTTTATAAATAATATCGTACATTATGTTAATGCATATTATTTTAATGAACTTATAAGAAAAATTAGATTTGAGAGAGCTGGACTGGTCATCTCACAAGAACATGTATTAATGATACTTGTTTCTTAATGTTATTACAAAAACTTGATTCTTTATCTGTCTTTTTTAATTAGATTCATTTGGTGTATGACAAGGCAAGTGGGAAGCCAAGAGGATATGCTTTTGTGGAATATGAGCATGAGAGGGACATGCATTGTAAGTATACGAAGTTGTTATTATTGTCTTTGTAGTAATCTAAATAATTAACAGTTATTCCAGGAGTGCACATTGGATATGTAGTGCAGACAAGTGCAATGGAATAATTGTTTTATTAAATTTTATGAGCTTTCCAAACCGTTCGATACTTGAAAATGACAGCCAAATTTTATTCAGTTCCATTTTAATTTTACACAGTCAGTTTCCATATATGGTCATTTGGCATATGAGCTGATAACCAATCAGAATGCTAGAAATGCAATATTCAAGGTTGTAAATTTAATAACATCTCTTATTTGTAACTGCTAATCTAGACACAAACAAAATCAGTTTCATTGGTTTTCAAACTTCATTCTAATAACATAATACTGAATAAAAGTTTTCCACTAAAACTGACCTGCTCCCAACAGCAGTTGCTTAATGTTATAGCACAGTTGGAAAGAGTGTTACACTGGTATTGCAGAGGTCATAGATTTCAAGTCTGATTGGAGCCTGAATTTTTTAAGTTTCTTTTTCAAAGTTAATTAAAGCAAGTATATAGTCAGAATAGAATAACCAAATTAAATTGAGGTACTCCCAACAGTCATGATTCCGTAGCTCAGTTGGTACGACCAGTACAGTATTATCGCAGAGGTCTGTGGTTGAATCCTGCTTCCTCTTAAATATTACTGAAATTACATAATTCTATTTTATCTTCTGGTAAGACCATAAATATTTAAATTTCATAAGTAGCTATGCCCAGTGGATAATTGTTTTCAGTCCCATTAGCCTGGGGAAACAAATAGAACAAATTTGGTTTTAGTTTTGTCAATTCCATTTTCATTTAACTTAGCATTTTCATTGCTTCTAGTTTTGTTGGATAGCAATTTTAGTGTGTGGCATTTTAACCCACTTTCTCATTTGATTAGTCCCTTAGTGGCACATCAGTCTTGTCACAGTAGGAATGACGTTTGATCAGATCTCTTGGTTCTTAACATGTTATGGTGGGTATAGGTGAAAACCTATGGTGGGTATACCCCAGGTAAAATTTATACATTCATCAGGAAAATGAGAGCAAAAAAGAAAACTACAAAATTATTTTAAAATGAAAAAATTCAACATTTTGAGAGATAAATCCATGGTCTTTTTTTGCTAAAGGCACAACTCAAGGTTCAGATTTTTTATCATCAAGTTAATTACTCTTGATGTGAGTAAGTTTGACACAAATTTAGATAACTGAAAGTACAGACTTCATGAAATTTTGATTGTCAAATTAAGTAGCTCTTTGTTTGGAATTTATCATTATTTGTATTGGAATGGAAATAAGTTCAAATTAAATCAAAATGGAATAAAACTTTCATTAAATTTCGTCAAGTTACTCAGTCGATAGAAGGGTCAATGAGACTTTTTTGTGGAAGATTAAAAATCCCTTTTACATCAGCAGTGGTTTGGTAAACTTGCCAAGGTTTGGTTGTAGATGCCAAAATGATGTTGAACAAAGTTTGAGTGGGATTTCAGCTGATTTTTTATTAAATTATTCCAAACAAACTATTTCTGATTCATACTTTTTAAGAAATTATAATAATGCCTACTTTTAGTAATAATTCGCACTGAATAAATCCAACATCTTTTACAATGATTTGTATTATTGGACACAAATACACAGTGTTCTTTCTGTAACAATAAGCACTAAGTATTTAAAAAATATTATAGAAAGTAACAATAATAAAGACCATGGAAAATTACACTCCAGAGGATCTGTAAGCTGAAAAATAATTTAAGGTTCCCATTAATTTTTTGCCCAAGTTTTGTTTTCAAAGGCAAAATTCAAGTTTGCCTTGTAGTCAGTAACTATATTTTTGGTCCCCCAAACTTATAACATGGGATTGAGTGTTGTGTTCTGTGTGGCCAGAGTATTATTGCCTATCTAAATCTGATGCTAAAGGGTTTCTTTCTGGGGTTTCTGATTTTCTTCCTGCTATGAAATTTTCTTTAACTGAGGAATGGCCCAGCATTTGTCAATCATTTGTACTCTAGTTTAAAACAGCTGTTATATACTAGATAGTTCCTAACCGATTAACGAGGGCTGTATAACAAAGTTGCTTCAATTAATATTATTGTTTTTCAAATTTATAACATAGAGGGCAAAATTACTTGGTGCTGATTGGCTCATGAGGGAGGGCTTTTTTCTTTAATCGAGGGCAAAATTACTTGGTGCTGATTGGTCGCTGGTTTGCAAAATCTGTTGTTTTGGCAACAATGGCTTTGCGGTTTGCCAAAGTTGATCAAAATGGAAAATACTAGAAAAATACAAATTATTGGATAAGCGTGTTTCAGAAGTGGACAGCAGCAAGGAAAGTCAAACCATGCCTTGAAGAGTACGCGAAGGCGAAGAAGAATTTCGCCCTCGATGTCATAAACATGTAATTGCATGGCTCCTCATAAAATTAAGGATTAATTTCACTTGTGTTCTCAATTTTTTCCAAATTACCCTCGTCGCTCTGCGACTCGGACAATTTTGGAAAAAATTGAAAACACTTGTGAGATTAATCCTTAATTTTGCTTGGCCCCATGTGATTACCTATACTAATAGCTTTGAAAATTGTTGTTAAAAGTTACATTATTTTGGCTAAAAATCAACTTGAATCATTTTTAGAAGATGGCAGTTAAAAGGTTTAATAAATCTTAGTAGTATAAACGTAATAAGTAGGCCACTATTATTGGTAATTTATAAATCACCCCAGGTAAGTATTGCTTTATGTGATCCTCATTTGCTGCAAATTCATGGCACATAAGCATAACCGTTCATTTTTTTTAAAAAAAACCTATCCAAAATTGATTAGAGAAGAACTTTGTATGGCTAACTTTGTGGTCAATGATACTAGATGATTCTAAAATCCTTTCCCAAATTGCTGCCGTGAGTGCTGTAGTGTTGATCACATTTGGCGAGGCACTGGGTGTGATGGTAATAACACCGGTGGCTTGTAACAAGGCAACCGTGGCAACAAATGAAATGAAAATTGACCCATCGGAAGACCTTGTCCTTCAGTTTATCACAACAGTTTATCCCTTGCTTGCTTCCTCTATGGGACAGTGAGTATAATTGTGTTTCCTTTGATTGTTGTCATGTCCATTTCATTATGCACAACCCAACATTTAGTTTCAATCAGTATCAAAAAGTCAAAGGTGTAACGGAAAAGACATTAGAGCTCCCATTAGAAACAAGTTAATGAACGTTTTTGAACCCAAATTTGAGCTATGGTGTACAGTTTTGGGAAATTCTTTCAACTAAGTGTCATTCTTTTTATAAAATAAGCAAGCTTTGATGAACTTTTTTCATTACTTTTAAAGGAGAATTAAAATATTTACTGTTGAGGTTAATAAAAGATTTTTTTACTCTTTCATGATTTTGAGTTCTATCAGAAAATTTTTAAAAAATTGGAAATTTGTTTGAAATTGCTTCAGCCTTTAAACCCTTTGCCAGAAAACCAAAGCAAAATCAATGGGCGTATGAAAACTGGGGACTCAAGTAACCATTGTAACAGTTAACTATAAGTTATTCTTTTTTTCAGGTAGAAAGGTAAGTATAGCTTAGCACAAGAACTTTGATCTCACCTCACCAAAGGCATCTTATGTATAGCAATATATATTAAACGAAAATCTTTACCAACAGCAAAAAGCCTTATTTGATAATAACTTACTGCAGGTATTAGTTTTGGTTTTGAAGGACAATTTCCTTAGATTGATTTTGGTTTTCACATGTAAGCATAAAGAAAACATTCAGTTTTCCCCGAAAGGCGGCACAGTTCAGCACCCCGTGTGAGGAAGATCAAAATTTTTGTGTTTAGCATCCTGTTTGCAAGGAAAAGTTGTTTGCTCATCTTGGTTAACTTGCCTGAGCAAAATTTTTCCAGTTGAAGACTTCTAATTAAAATTATCAATGATTTTACAGTGTGGTTCAAGAGAAAAAAACTTCTTAATAATTTATCTTTCCATCAAGTAGCAACAAAACAATATTGAGACAAAGTTTACTAGAATATTCAGCAGACAACTTTTCCTTTTCATTTAATTGTAATCTTTTTTATCATTTTGTGAGTGGTTCTCCGTAATTCTTTCTATAGCTGCTTACAAACATGCTGATGGCAAGAAAATTGATGGACGCAGAATAGTAGTGGATGTTGAAAGGGGTCGAACTGTGAAATCATGGAGACCACGCAAACTTGGTATGAAAATATTTTACTTCCAGATAAAATTTTTAAGAAAAATAATGCTGATTATAATGATGGCGATTATGTTGGTGGTAATTAATTTGGTAATGGTAGTGATGATGTAGGTAATGATAGTGTTGGTGGTAATGATGAGAGGATAATGCTTTTCGTGATGGACGTGATGATGATAGCGTTGATAGTAACGTTGATAACAATAATTTTGACGATGGTGTTTGTGGTGATGGTGTTTGTGGTGACGATGGTGTTTGTGGTGACGATGGTGTTTGTGGTAACGATGGTGTTTGTGGTGACGATGGTGTTTGTGGTGACGATGGTGTTCGTGGTGACGATGGTGTTTGTGGTAACGGATGGTGTTTGTGGTAACGATGGTGTTTGTGGTATCGATGGTGTTCGTGGTGACGATGGTGTTCGTGGTGACGATGTTGTTTGTGGTAACGATGGTGTTTGTGGTAACGATGGTGTTTGTGGTAACGATGGTGTTTTTGGTAACGATGGTGTTCGTGGTGACGATGATGCTGGTGATTACGGTGGGGAGGCTAATAGCGGTGAAGGGAGGGAATGAAGATAGAATAGAGTCATAGTGATTCTGGTAGAGGATTTAGACACTGAGAATAATCACAACCAAATTTTTTCTTGCCTTTGTCACTGTAGGAGGTGGCCTTGGTGGTACACGCTGTGGCGGACCAGAAGCAAATGTGAAACATTCCGGAAGAGTTGATAGCATGGAGAGATATGAAGACAGGTAAAAAACAGAAATGGACTTTCTTTTATAAATCTTTCAACATCCCTCATTCTTTTCTTGTTGGTGTTTATCTTTTTTTTTTTAAGCTTTGACATTTGAATTCTTGTCGTGAACATAATACTGGTCTTTAGGTTTTTACTATAGTGCTCGTTTGTAAATCGATGTTATGTTCTATAACGTGCTTTTTTTTATTGATTCGATAAGACATATTTAAGTGGTAAAACTGTTGCTTTAATCGAAAATTATTTTTGACCCTGGTTGTGTTATCCACAGGGAACGCAGTGAACGCGAACGTGATCGTGACAGAGAGCGCGACCGTGATCGTCGGGATCGTGATCGTGATAGAGACCGAGACAAAGATCGAGACCGTTATCGTGAAAGAGACCGGGATCGTGACAGAGATCGAGATCGTGATCGTAAACGTAGGCGTAGCAGAAGCCCACGTGACAGAGAGCGTGACCGTGACAAGGAAAAGGACAGGGACCGTGACAGGGAGAGAAGACGAGACCGTGATCGAGACAGGGATCGTGATCGTGACCGCGATCGTGATCGTGATAGAAATCGCGAGAAAGACCGTGAACGTGAGAGAGAACACGATGTAGCGAAAATGAAGAGTGATATGAGAACGGAGGAAACAAATGGGGAATATGGTGAATACCCGGATGAACAGAGGATGGGCAACAACATGGACATGGTGGACTGAGCGTGGGTAAAACATGTTGTTGAATTTACGGTGTTAATAAAACATTTCAACCTAGAGTTAACCAAGTTGAGTGTTTTAGATAGTTCTAACTTGACACTTGATTTTTCCATGTTTGTTTTACACATAGGTGCTGTGGTTTCTAACCCATGCTCGCTTGGAGTATTTGGAATCCTTTTTATTCGTTAGTCCGACAGCACATTCCTGATCGCAGAAAGCACAAGGAGCAAGATAAAGAACACAAACAAAACGCCAAACCTCTTTACGTTGAGAAGTATTTTAAATCTTACCAATCAAAACGGCAAAACTACACACCCCCCCCCCCTCCCTTGTGTTTGGTTTAGAGTCAAGTTAAATTATCCTTGGTTCTGCAAAACTAGTCAACGACCCTGTATTGTATTTGGTTTAGAGTCAAGTTGCATCAATCCTGGGTTTTGTAAAACTGTTAAGCAACCTTTCTTATGTTTAGAGTTAGAGTCAAATTTAGGTAAATTTTTTTAAAACTTTTAGTTTGAGGGCTTGGCTAGGTGATTTAGTTTTGATACCAAGTGTTGATCCAGCCATCAATATCAACTACAGTAAAAACCCGCGTATAAGAACCTAGATTTTTCCAACTTAGCCGAAATAGGTTCTTATAGAAATGGTATTTAATGGGAATTTAGGCTATTTAGGTTCTTAATTAGTTAGGGGCACTAGCGATCAGCACAGATTAAGTACTACAAGGCATATGTGAGATGAGACATATGGATCTGTATTCTTAATAATTGCACTGTGTAATGCGGTATTGGCAAAGACATGGTATGGTTTTCATTTCAGTTCATTCTTTGAATCTTACTGACTGAAACCTAAACTACAATTTTTTTCTGTTTTTCATCTGTGCCTTCATTTTTATAAAATAAGAATCCATTGAAAATTTTAGGCTAAATAGGTTCTTATAATAAGGAGGTTTTAAAATATAAAAATGTTAGCGTAGCAGGTTCTTAAATTTTAGGTTCTGATACGTGGGTTTTTACTGTATAATCGAGTATAGACACTGTCAGTTGAGATAGATCCAGTTCTCTCCAAACAATGATGCTTTTATTAAAAGGAGGATCACAAAATATTTTTTTATGACCAATACTGTCGGCTTAAATACCAAACCTACACTGTAGAAATCAAGAAAGTAACTATGTCTTGCATTGCTCTGTGAAATAACACAAAGTTTGTAAAAAAAAGTGTGTTTTTTATTGTCAGGATTTTAATACTCTATTAACCTACCTATTACAGCAGTGATATTCATGTAAAGGACCAGCTTAGAGTTTGTTACAGAAAACTCGATCTGGGATGAAATGTTATTGTTAATTTAACAGTTGATATAGCTGAGAATTTTTATAGAAGCAAGTTAATAAAATGTGTTTTCCTGCGTCGTCTATTTTGATACTCTCAGACCTTTTCCCTTGTGGCTAAGGACCTTACACCACGGTTCCCACTACTCCTGGAATTCCTGGAAAACTCCTGGAATTTTTTTTCATCAATCGATAAAGACCATGTTACACTGCAGGTCGATTCTTTTGAAACATCAAACAGGCCCACGGGTGGAGATTCCTATTATTATCAGCCGAGTTGAATCGATCATCTCAAATGATCTTGCATTGACTTTTGAAGGGTACTGCATATAATATAGGCGGGTACCGACTGGCTGCGAAAACTGCACAAGTTGAAATGAAATGCCTCTCTCAATTTCTAAAAAACAAACGTAATCTAAATGTCACTGAAGTACCCGGGTCCCGGCTTCTAATAAAGCCCCTGATTGATCGCTCACTGCGACTTTATAATCAGGAAGTGCTACAGAAGAGTGTACCTTTAGGATAAAAAGTATAAGCAGTATTGGAGGAAGCAAGTTGTTAAGATCAGACATATTACTGCTGAATAGTTTTGAAACTTTCGAATTGCCGCGAGAAAAAGATAGAACGTAGTTTAATCAACTCTAGATTGAAATGTTTAATCATCGCCGTAAAAGCTGAGACTTGAAGCGTTTAGCCCTTCATCAGAATAACCAAAAGTTTAAAGAGCAACCCAAAGTTTAAGTTAATATGAAAGGCCATAAAGTGCGATCCTCTAGGGATACGATAAAAAAATATCGCACTTTATGGAGCACCATTGTTTACCACCCTTTTTGTCTTTGTTTTAAAATCCTCCATTTTCCTCTTTTTGCATATATCGTAATTTTTCTATTACACCCCCCCCCCTCTCTCTAATAAGCACCCCTCCTCCATACTATAAAAACTGAAAATTGTCCCTTCTCTTGTGCGGAAAATGGGTGAATGAAAGAAATTAAAAGTAACGCCAATGATTTTCTGTTGAATTTATAAATCCCCCCTCCCACCCGTCCCTCTATAGTGCTTGCAAACAATAAGCCCCGGGAGCTTAATAAAGAAAATACGGTATGGCCTAATTTGAATATTCTCATTATCCCTGGCGAAAGCTCGAATGTGTTTTATTTTTATGAGTATCTTGCAAAAGTTTAAGGCCGCACTAGCCTTTTACATAGCAAACGCTTAATAAATTCAGAGTTTCGTTTTTTGCTCCGTGAAAGAGTGTTGGTCAATAAGATCTAAATATTGGATTAAAATTTGTTGCTACATTTTGAAATCAGGAATATAACATCAAAAAATGGCCCACATAAGCCCCGCTTCCCACCCCCTTCCCCTTTGTGCTAAACCACACCCTCCCACTCGTGCTTACCATTGAGAGGACCACACTGTGTCTGAAGTTTTCATTTGTTTTCTTTGTCGTCAAATGTTGCAAATTAAGGAGATATAGAGTTGGTCAGCAAAATAGGATCCCGTTGTGTTTTTCACATATATCACCAACTTAAAAGGATCTTTGTTTATAAAAAAATTAATTTATTGTTGAAATTTTTTTTCGACACCGTAACAGAACAAAAATGGGAAGCTCATGGTAGGTGATTGTCAGTCCTAATGTTCTATTCAGGCTCCCCATGGTACCCCCCCTGGTTAATCTAATTAAACACAACACAACACAACGGAGTAATTTTCATGTTTTTGATTTTTATTATTTATTACCATGGTAACGCTTATTTCTTGTCAGGTAGCTTAGAGTATTAAACCATTACTAGAACAGAAGGAGGTTTGATTAGCGCAGTTGGTAAGATCTCTGCTTTTCAACAAGTGTGGCTAAGCCAAGATTTAATCATTTATGTGACCTTCGTTTCCCTAAAAATAAGCTTTGCATCATTACTAAGGCAATAGAAGAAACCAGAATTTGCTGGGAGATAACCTGCTATGACTTAATGCCCCGTCCAGGAGAAAGTCAAAGACTTATTCTCCCAACATAGATATCGGAGATAAACCCTGGCCACAGTTGCCCCTCGACTCGTATAAGGACATATTTAGCTAGCTAGAGCAGAAGATATTAATAGAATCATTTTACTACCAGCCAACCAAATTCATATTTTTTAAGATTTACACTAAAGACAACGAAGGAATTAGTTCAGTTCAGAAACTGCAAGTTTCTGTTTTGGAAACATTTTCCACGCGTTTATGGCACTTTGGCGAGATGCCTAACTGGCTCCATATTTTCTGTTTCAAAACTACAACAAATTTTTTCTAGTTTGACCGTAGAAAAAAGAACCAGTTTTTCTTAATGGATAAGTTAATCTAGTTTCAATTTAAGAAAAAACATTTAAGGATGTAAAAGTTGCAGAAACCGCACTTGGAGTAGAAATTAGTGCCTGAACGGTAATAAATAACACTTTGTTTTTTTCCAGTTTAATTTGAAAGAACGTTTTAAAGACATCGAATAAAATATGTGAATTTTTATGAATGAATGAAAATGTTGAAAACAAGAAAAACTAGAGATTGAAAGACGAAGTTCGTCTCTACGTACTGTAGTACGTTTTCTATTTATAAATTCTGGAATGGAGAGCGCGTCACAAAATAAAATTATATTTAACATCTCCACGATAAACAAGTCCTTTGTGCCCGAATTTTTTCAATAATCTCTTCTCTAGCTGTAACTTAATTTCATCTATAAGTCTTAATTTATTTACACTTTTCATTTTGGAAGAAGTATTTGAAGAAATTTCTTGGTATTAGATTTAATATTTGTTTTTGAGCACTAAATTTGACGCGGCTGCCGTTCTCAGAGTATAGTGTTTTCCAGTGATAAATATTTTATTAAGATTAGATTTAGTTTGTAGTAGATTATCGCGAGTACTTCATGAGTGTTATTATTTTCAACTTTTGTATCTTCTCGCAGTTTAGAGTTTTTGATAATTTCGGCTATTTCAGATCTCGCTGAAAATCTACCGTTACTAATTAATATTTTCTCCGCAAGACATATGACTGGCACCAAATTACTTTTTCAACCTGCGAACAATTCTGTGTGCCAAACAAAAGGAAACAAAATTTACATCTCAAGGTTTATATTTAGCTTAGAAGCCCTAATCTTCCTTCTCGTTTTCTCATCGTGTTGTATTAATAAAAAATACTAATGTTAATACTAAGTCTTTGCCTAAACTAAAAGAGTACAAAAAAGCTTGAGAAGATAAAAAAAATGTTGCCCTTATTTTGTGATAGGATCTCATCAATAATAAATTAGTAAATTTTGTAGAAAAATGAATATTAACATTTTTAACGAAAAAATTCTCTAAGTGTTTATATTTGTTTTGTAATACACTCAAATATCCATTAAAACCATTGAAATCCGAAAAGCTTGAAAACAGCAGTCGTTCTGTGATAACTTTCTCAAAGTTATTCCGCAGACAACTTTTTATATTTTAGTATTTGTTTTTATACAAGTTGTTTCAAAAGCCAGCTTTCGATCTTATCGTTGTTTTCATATATTTATTTTATTCATGAAATGTATTCTTGGTAATTTTCTCGTGTGATATGTTTTTTTATTACCCTTCTAAAGGGGCCGTATTTTTGCGGCATATGATTGGTAGGGGTAATCTTGTCCCCCGCTGATTCTCCTCAATTCCTAACAGCAGTAAACACAGGATCTGTGGTTTCTTTGTGTTCTATCACTCATTGATCTAACGAAGAAAGGAATTTTGCCACAAATCGGACTGAATTTTTTAAAATAATATCTTCGTTCATATATTACGTCACACGCCTGTTTCGAATCGGACTTGCGAATCGTCCAGATTCACTGCGGGCATAGCATTAGCCACCACCGCTGTGTTAGCTTTAGAATGAGTTGGTGTAGACTTCCTTGGAATCGATGTAACTTCCTCAAGCTCAACTCCAGTCGATTCCGGTCCGTTCATTCCGTTGTGATCTATAGTCGACTCGTGTTTGTGAATCTCGTTTTGCTGATTCTGCAGTAATCTTTCCTCTTTTTCCATTTCTTCTTTTTCGCGTTGCAAGCGTTCATTTTCCTTACGTTCTTTTTCTTTTTTGCTCGCCTCAGCGGCGCGTTGCTCGTTCTCGCGATGGTAGAAATAATTGAAGTTACTTACAATTACCGGAACCGGTAGTGCAATGGTTAAAACACCGGATATCGCACACAGTGAGCCAACCAATTTGCCCCAGAATGTAATAGGGCGCATGTCACCGTACCCCACTGAAAAAACAGAAAGTGAATTAGTCCCATTTTCAAAACAGCACAAGTCTTGACACGTGATTTAATTAACTCTTGGTTGAAATGTTTAACCATTGCTGTAAGTTGATTAGGAAGCTGACATTTTGAGCGTTAGCCCTTCGTTATAGCTAGCAACACAAAGCACAAGAATCAGATACATGGTTTGCTTTTCCCTGCTAATTAGGCCGAACAGTAGTACACTCCCTTGAACACTCAAGCTCAATTTTATTTATGCGCCCATATTAGTGGCTTCAAGTTTGATACTAGTACGTATGTACTACCAACGTGGCCTAGTGCCCATATTAGTGACTTCAAGTTTGATACTAGTACGTATGTACTACCAACGTGGCCTAGTGCCCACATTAGTGGCTTCAAATTTGATACTAGTACGTATGTACTACCAACGTGGCCTAGTGCCCATATTAGTGGCTTCAAGTTTGATACTAGTACGTATGTACTACCAACGTGGCCTAGTGCCCACATTAGTGGCTTCAAGTTTGATACTAGTACGTATGTACTACCAACGTGGCCTAGTGCCCATATTAGTGGGTAAGCCCTGACGTACTACTACACCGAAACAGCTGTCCATGGCTGCTAACAATCAGGCTCACTTTTATTCATGGTAGATTTAGGGGTAATGCCCACTTCCAACATAGCCAACTGTTCATGTTAGTGACTTCAAGTTTGATACTAGTACGTATGTACTACCTTACTTGCATTTATTGACGTTAGATTTAAGGGGTACTGCACGCTTTTAATGTGACCTTAGTGCTCATTTTAGTAGCTATATGCACTTAGTTCTGGCATGTTTATGTCTAGGATTATCTCCACTCACGTCCCACAATGTTTTTACTGATTCTTATTATCTCAAATGTTTACAATGCTGTGCTGACCAGACGCGTTGACCAACTAACACGTCAAGGGTAGGCCGTGACGTTTTACTAAGCTATCAATAACTGCTATAACTAAGGAAGATATAAGAGATAATGCTCGCTACTAATTAACGTGGCTTGGTGCCCATTTAACACTTTAAGCCCCAAACACCACAAATGACATGTTGGTAAATTCTCTCAACTGATCTCAATACTTTCTTTATAAGCATTTTGGGAGAATTTGGCTTCTAAACTTCATCAGCTTATTCCAATTGATCAATTCCTTATTTCTCATTGCAAGTTGAGTTTTTTTTGTTTGAGTTATGATAAGAGAAGTTAGATGTTGATAAAGTACATATCTGGGACTGAAAAGGCTGCAAGTATTAATTAGAAGCAGGAATCGGCGCTATCTGTCAGTTGCTCTGACGAAGAGCTAATGTTCTTTATGTCAGCTTCTCAAACTACCAACGGCGACGACCAATTAAAGAATTTCAACAAGTACTTGATTAAGTTATGTGTGATATCTATGCTTGTTAAGTATTTTTAGCCACATCCTATACAAGAATTAATATTTCTTGTTCTTTGCAGTAGAGTCTGAAAAACATTTGTTCATTACCTTTTCTCACTCATGTTCAGTTTTAAAATTTACTACCTTAACTTTTCACCACAGATTTCAATTTGCGAATTTTGTGCTAATTGTTTGAAATGAAAAAGACTTGGTCAAAAACCAACCAGGTCAGGTGGGATATTTTTTTCTCATTTATACTTACGGCGGCGTGGTTGGCGCACTTGGTAAGATCTCTGCCTTCCAATCACAAGGTCCAAGTTTCGATTCCTCGGCTCTGCCGAAATTTGAACATTTGTATGACCTTCTTTTCCACCAAAGCTTACTCAGCTTTCCATCCTTACGAGGTCGGTAAATGAGTACAAGCTTCGGCTGGGAGCTAACCTGCGATGGATTAGAGTCCCGTCCAGGGGGAGTCAATGATCTCATCCGCTTAACACTACAGAAACCGGAGATAAGCGCCGGCTCCAATGGGCCTCTAGGCTCGGAAAAGGATTTAGTTTTTTTACAAAAACATATAAACGTATAAACAACGTATAAAACATGACAAGTTAAAAATTGATCAAATTCTTTTTTTAAAATAAGAAACTAAAAAGTCCAAAACTCACAAGGTATCGTCGATAACGATTCTTAAAAGCGCCAAAAAGATTTTGTAGTCCCCAGTCAAAACCGGTGGAATCGAAAGCCTAGTGTTTGGATATTTTCGTTTATGTTACATGACCTCGCCATTTGATAGACCTTGCGAAAAGCTTAATGAAAAATCTGCTATAAATTTCGATGTGACTGTTGCTTGAAGTTAATTGCAATTCTAGAGTTCATAATCCTTCACAGACACAATTTATGAAACACCAATTCGCAAAAAACTGTTAAGTAAAACAGACACAACGCACCTCAAAATTTACAATTCTATTTTTGCCTGTGGCAAACTTCATGAATATGTAAAGTGAAATTTGAAATGTTCAAACAAACAATCTCACTCAACCAAGACGAATTGCCTGTAAACACTTCGCAGTTTTGTACTAGTGTTTGTTCATTCATAATCAAGCTAACAAAAAAATATGGCTTCAGAGTTTAAAAAGATGATTATTACTGAGAAAAAAAAACCCGGCAATTTAAAAAGCTTCGTATCTTGCATCGGACACACGTAGAAAAATTTGCCAGACAATTAACAAGGTTATTTTCCATACTTATCAAAAGGCAGGCAGTGTAAACCACGTGCAAAAAGAGCCTATGCAATTTTGACGGTATTATCGAATATTCTAGACCTAAAAGGCCGTCTTTTTGGCGCGAGTAAGCCATATTTCTTTGATAACAGCCAGGAATATGTCATCGTATTGTCATAGTTTGTGTCTCTGATACAATACGCTGTGTTTTTGACCGCTTTCCGGCGTGTGCGTCTCCATGCGTCGATTTTAATGAGAACGCATTTCAAAAGGACAGAACTGTTGTATTTGACAACAAAATTCCTTACCAGAGTAAACAAGTCTTCTACTAAATATATGAACTGTCACGCATCGCGCACGAAACGCGCGAGTTTTCCGAGTTGTTAGGTTTTGTTTGAAGGGTAAAATTATATCCGCGGGAGAAACCCCACTATGCCACAAATATCTTATCTGATTTGTGATAATGCCACAAGCCGATTTTGTCTGATCTCAAAACAGTTTTAAATCTTGCGTTTTTGACGCGACAAAATTGCATTACGCGTGGTTATATGGCTGTAAGTACTGTATAACTGGTTATTACAGCGAAATAAAACATAATATAATGTGTAATATAGAGGGTTAATACACTGATATACCTGTTGTCATTGTCACTACGGCCCACCAAAATGCATCGGGGATGCTCTTGAAGTACGATCCCGTCTCACCGCCCTCTGCATAGTAAACAGCCGAGGAAAACAGTATTACACCGATAAGAAGGAAAAAGATTAAGAGGCCCAGTTCCCTCAAGCTAGCACGCAGGGTATGTCCTAGAATCTGAAGGCCTCGCGAGTGACGAGACAATTTGAAGATCCGAAACACTCTCACAAGCCTTATAACACGAAGAACACCCAGCGATGAGGCCTTTGTATTTTGCATTGGGAGTGTAATGTAGTAGGGCAAGATTGCAACTATGTCAATAATATTTAGCACTGAGAAAATAAATGCCCGCTTTCGCGGAGACGAGATCAGTCTCATAATGTACTCAAATGTAAACCATATTATACAAGCTGTTTCTAGGCCAAACCATGGTTGACTAAATCGCTCTGGTTCTTTTACCACAGTTGTTGCATTAGTTGTGTTCGTGCCCGGTATATGAATGACTTTTTGGTTCTCGTCTTGTCGAAACTGTGGTAGCGTTTCAATACAAAAAGTCACGATTGATAGCGTAATTACTAACACTGAAAATACCGCCACAAAGCGAGCTGCGAGCGATGTGTCTGGATATTCAAATAGTTGCCAGATTTTTCTCTGTAATTTATTCTCCGGTAGGAGCGGTTTCTCTTCCTCAATATAACCCTCTTCCTGTTCCACACGATGTAGAACTTCCTCACCTAGGTCATAAAATCTTATTTCGTCCGCAAATACATCCATTGGGACATTAGCTGGCCTTAGAAGCTTCCCACCAGACTGATAATAAAATAAGATTGCGTCGAAAGCCGGTCGATTCCTATCGAAGAAATATTCCTTTCGCACTGAATCGTAGTATTTTGCTCGCTTTCTCTCACAGCCGAGAAGCGAGTTCGGATATTGTTCCAAAGTCTCGAGATGAGTTTCGAATTTCAGCCCACTTACATTCATTACTATACGATCTGAAGTATCGAGCGATGTACTGTATTTACCCGGAGATAATGGTTGAGAACTTTGTTGTTTTCGTAAGGAGGATGGTAACTGGATGGTACAGTCGTTGACATTGTTACCCGTCTGCCCATAGCCGTGTTGATTTTGCTTGTCGAGAGTTGCTGTGATCGAGGAGACGCCAGAAAGCGCGTCCATTTCCACTCCAATTTTATTTCGGTCCGCTGTTGAAAATGATGCCCCTAGAAATCCCGGATGTAAAAAGAAACACAGCAAATTAATTTTGACTGCAGCGACACGAAGGTGTAAACCTATGGTGTCCTGGCCGTGAATTACAGGCCTTTCCTAAGCAAAATATGCCAAGGTATTTTTCCCACATAATTTTTATATTACAAAAGAAGTTTCACGATACCAAGGCCCGTCCATGCTTAAAATCGGAGGGCACCGCTTCTCATAAATTATTGATTCCTTTTCGGTCTAAACTTGTAATTTATTAATCCAGTGAATAAATTAAAACATAGTCAATAAATACAAAATGTAAATATGGTTCCTTAAACACACACATACAACAGCGAAAAAATGTTTTACCGTATACGCGTTCTTTAACATTCTATTAACTCTATTCAAATGAAACTTTGTTTTAAAATTAAGAAATTAAAAACGCTAAAAATTTTGAGCGCTATTAAAAGAAAAACGGGATTTTCTGCGTGAATTTTTTGTCTAAAAATGTCTTGACCCTTTTTACCAGCTGCTCGCATAAAAACCAGCCGGGGCCATGAGGAATCAGCCGCTGAAATTATGCACTATTCTCTAAACTAGAAACTTACTTGCTTAATGGCGAAAAATTGTGTGTTTTCACTTCCATTTGACGATTTTTACTTCTTTCTTTGTAACGTTTTTCGTACTACAAAGTGTTTTGCACTTTCAAAATTTCGGAAAAAAAATAATTCAACACTAGGAGTTTTGGTTGGCACCCTAAAGTTCACAAACTAAAATCATTCCTTGTTGAACAAATTTTGTCTTCCGTCTCAAAGAGTACATTTTTGCTACCAAAAGAAATTCTGTTTCACATATGCCTTTGAAGAACGTCATTAGATTAAGGTTTCGCTCTTCTTTTTTGTGCCAAACACCTTGTTTTGACTTTCCTCGACTCGGATGTTGTTATACCTTGCAAGATTGGTTCACTTAACACTCGATGCTTTCGGCGTGTTTATATTTGCTCTCTCAAGAAAGAATCTGAGTGTGCTCCCAAATTCGATGAGTTTTTTGTCCCAGTTATTACGACCGATTAGCTTAATCTTGAATATATAATAGCTGTTTCGAGAATTGTTTCGTCACATTACCAGTGACTGTTTTACATAAAAACGGCCCACTACTAGGCTATGGTAAAAAACACGCCACAAATCCAAGTGTCAAAACGGTTTCCTAGGGTACCTGAAATTGCTAAAAAATTTGCATAATTTTATTTCTACCTATGACAAAACAGCGCTTCTCTTGAGCTACCCTACCCCAGTGGGGAGGGATAGAACTGTTAACTTTAGTTTAAAATGCGATACAAAGTTAAAAAGCTATATCAAAAAGTCTAATAAGACGATATAAAATTCTACAATGGGTTTGAAGATGGTCGTTTTTGAAGACAGGCAGCGAAAAAAGTTGACATTGAAATTAAAAAGAAACTAGACGGTCCAATAAGTTATATATAAGTGCGTGCAATATTTTTAAAAAAGATTCGTGCCGCTTTTAAATTATTACCTGTATAAACGAGAGCATGGCATTTTCATGTGTGGCGAGTTTTTTACAGCAAAAATTATTCAATAAATACTCTAGAAGTCATTCAGTCAAATAAAAGACGCCACTCAACACTATTGAGTAAGCGATTTTTACTTTTCTTTTGTTGTACACAACATTTTTTTGACAATTTCGTTCCTGGAGATAAAAATTATCATTCCGTGCGCGCATCTGTCCTCCTAAAGCTGATTTAAGTGTCGATGTAGTAATGAGATTTATGTGAGGCCATTAAAACTAGATGTGGATTTAATAAAGCTTTGCATATCTTTGCGTTGTCATTCTCTAGATGCATAACAAACTACAACAGCACTTTTCTATACATCTATTGCGTGGGTGCTCGTCTGTTTTTGTGGCTTTCATTCAATGGAATCTTCTGCTTTAGGTATACTGTCTCGTCCTTCGTTTAATATGAAATTCATGTTTTAGTCACGACCAATACATTAAAGTCTCTACTTTTACATATCAAGGCCCGTTCTAAAATTTGCGACTTCTTAATCTTTACGTTCTCTTATAAAATCCATGTTTTCATTTTCTTTTTTAGGAATGGTAAACATGATTATAATCATTGTGTGATTTTTACCACTTTTCCTAGATGATAAAATTGAAGCAAAATTAGCAGGTTAATATATAAATACGTGTTCATCTAATCAAATTTTTTTTTGAGTAATACTTCACGCCAAATCTTTCTTGTCTTTTTTTTTTAATCTAAGGGGAATTTTAACTAGTCACTAACGTGTTTATTTCGTTCGGTCTAGCAGTGAAACACAAAATGTCGATTAAACAAAAATAGTATAGAGGGATATGGGGTAAGGACATACGAAAATCAAATCCCACCCTACCAGTGAAGAATGTCACACCATTTGTACCTGCTCAAGGTTCAACCGCAATTATCATATGTTTACTTCATATATCAAGACAAAATATCTAGATAAAATATATTAGCAATACTTTCACCAGAATCATTATTTGCAAAGGAAAGTCAATATTTTTTGGTCTTAATACACGATAAAAGAAATAAGAAACAAAAAAAAGATCCCGTGCAATCATATAATTACTAAATTGGGATATAACTAACAAGTTTCATACTAATTCTATGCTTAACTAAAACTCAGCAAACTAACAGAAAAAGTGATTTTAACATTCATGGAAGGAAATTGCCTTTAACAAAAGAAAAAATCGAGAACAAAAATTTGAAATGTAAATTTTAAAAATATTGCAAATAGAAAGTTCTGGCCTTTTTTTCCTTAAGAAAAAACTCAGTTTCTTATTTCACTGGCGAATAAGTCAAATGATATTTGCTGTGTTAATCGGTATTATAATCATTATTTGTCAACTTAATGTGTTAGCTATCAAAGGATCGCAATTTTGAACGCCTCGAATTTAAATAATTTAGTTCTAAATTATTTCAGACATTTCTTAAGCGCTTTCAATGTGTTATCTATTTACAGAAAACGTTTTGAAAGGTCGCGTGTGTTTCAAATTAGCATCTACCAAAAAACTCTCACGTAATACATATAAAAATCTCTGATTATTATCAATACTTAAGCGAGTCACGTTTTGCAAACAAATAACTGGCTGGAAAATTTTAAACAAACTCCGCCCACTATTTAGCGAGATCACCAAGAGGTCACAAAATATCTAGTTACCCTGGTACACGAGGGACCACAGTTTCTGTGGTAACACATTGAAGCTTCCGTTCGGAGGCATATGGCATTATACTTGTAGCTGTTGCCAAAATAATGAGTAGGTCTGAAAACCATTGCAGATGAAGAAAAAAATGATTTTATTTTATGAATTTCATTTTTTCTTGCCTCAAAATAAAATTTCAAGGCGTAAGGTTGGCGAAAAGATTAAAATCATTGGCACCTCCAAGCACTCTAAACCTGGGTTGGATTCTAAGGCTTTGTATATTGCTTTAGCAATACTGATAGATTTGTCTAACTTAAAAGATTTTTTCTTTAGAATCTCCGGCTTCCTCTCTCCACTAAAATTGATTTTAAAATTAAGAAAGCATTTGAAATGGTCTAACTCGTTCCCAGGGCTTACCACCCCTTTGTAAACCGCCGTCTGGTTAGCCTAGTTGGTTAGGCGCCAGTCTGCTGTGCGGGAGGCTCGGGTTCGATTCCTGGCCGGACCTCCACTCGGGGTCTTAAAATAGGCGAGTTTCTGCTGACGTCACTGTTTACATTCTGCTTCATTAGCATACAACTTAAGCCAGAGAAAGAACAGAGATAAACAGCAACTGACTTTAAAACTTGAGAATACTCATCAAATGAAATAAATAACCGAACTTTCGGCTTTATATGTGTTGATTCAAAGAAGAAATCGCTGCTCAAAAAACCTCAAAACAGCTGGAGGCAAGAAGTGAAGAACGATAATGAGCCCATACATTCCTTCTAAAATTTCCAATTTCTAAAACCACATCACGGAAAGAATACTCAGCATATCAATCTCATATTTTCAGAGAAAGTTCGATTTGCAGAACTATTTCATTATTCAGAAGCTTTGGTTTTGTAGCCGAATTAGAAAGAAGAGTGCGTATGCTAATGAGGTAAAAAATGTAAACAAAAACTCGCCTATAACTGAGGAGAAGGTGCTGCTTTTGCTCTAACATCTGCAAATGGTTAGACCTTCACGTCTTTTCGGATAAGGAAGTTAAACCGTAGGTCCAGTCACTCGACCCTTCTATCGAGGGACTTAAAAGAACGCACGCACTTGTCGAAAAGAGCAGGGTAGTGATCCCGGTGTTGTGGTCTGTTTCTTCCATTGAGAGCACTTCTTATCGGCTGCCAACTGTTGCGCCTTAACTTGTGAGCCGCTCAAGCGGACTTTCTAAGACCCTCAACTGTCTGACCTCAACTGTATATACTTGTAAACAGGTTCTGAAAAACCCCAGGGAGGGGGAAACTTGTATATCTATCACTCCGCACATACTCACTCTCAGCAAAGGGGTAAGACTTGGGAACGAGTTTGCGCAAATTTTTAACGCGTATACGTTTCACTTATCACTTTATAATCTTAGAGCTGGCTGGCATAGATTTATATTTTAAACACATTTCAAGTCAAACAGTTACTTTGCATACTTGGAGGAAATATTTATCTCTACGGAGTGATGATTTGTATTTTGCCTCTCTAAGTATAGATAAAAAAAATTTATGCAACAAGCAGTTTACTGGCATCAAGTCTAGTCTGAAAATGATACACGAGATGTGTTCGTCAAATGAAAAACTGATTCAGTAAAATTAATTTGATTTCATGAATATATATATATCTAAATACGTTGTTGAATGTATACAGAGAATTGGAAAATATGTATAAAAAACTGTTATTGAGCAAAAAAATCACTCAGGCAATCAATCAAGTAATCATAAAAATACTTCAACAGTCCCGACAAAAAATCCTTCTTAAAATCTGAAAACATGGATTATATATTTTAAAAAGAACTTTACACGTGTTCTTCAGTTTATATGTAAAAACAGATTTAAGTGATTTTCTTACAAAATATTGAAAACGGTTTTTAAAAACAACTTTCATAAAATTTCGTTTTATAATTTTAAAAGTTAGTTATTTCCTGACGAGGGAATTCCACGCTATAGGGGCAGAGTAACAACTGAAAAGTTGACGTATTTGTTCTACTATTATAGTATTTCTATATCTTAGGAACTTCATCTGTAAATATTTGGACGGGTTATTGCAAAGTTAGTAAGTACGTAGTTTAAATTCAAAGTTATCTAAGCAATCCCATGTTAACAAAAAAAAAAACTAAAAATTTGTCCAGATGTGTTTTTGTCACTTTCATCGCATGCATACGTATAAATATTATATTTCGAACCGCGCTCCCATGCAATATCCTTTTTATAACTGCGCGCCCGTGTAATATCGGCTCTATTGGAATGGCTCAGCTTTAGACTCGGATTAGTGACCTCGCATGCTCTTAACTATATTATTTTAAGTACATTATTAAACAGCAACTGTGTTACAAAGTTTATCTTTTTAACTAGTAGAAGATTAAAACGTTCAAAAGGAAAAAAAGTATATGTTTTTTGTCCCGAAAAAACAGAAAAACTAATAAAAACAGTACGTTTTATTTGTCATCAGATGAGTTATTTTGTCATTGTGCTACAAAGACTAAACCAATGCAATTTTTTTTTCCTATTTCATCTTATTCATAATACATGCCATTCATTTTGTAGTTTTAATTTCTGTTGAAAAAATCTCTCTATAAAATCTTAAAAAATTGATGTAATCAAAGTTTACAGAAGGTTAAAAAACCGGAATCTGAATCACAATCGCTGGTATGTCCGTTATATCTTTTTATGGCAAGTTGTTGTTTTGTCCATGCATATCTCCTTAGATAAAGTGCTATATGAATAAGTATTTACCTTCTATACAGGCCGAGTGTGTTGTAATTTGAGAAACACTCGCCCGTCGGTCAAATCGACCAGATATCGGGCGAATTCCAGTAAAAGCCATGCAGGTTTTTGTGTGTTCACGAATGATAACTTGGATGTGAAAACTTTTTGCCATCGGAGTACATCATTAGACACTGAATACGAATTCTCATTGTTCGCACTTAAAAGGTGAAAAAATATGATATTTTATTTATTCTGTAAATCAACAACGTTCACTGAGGCTAAGCTGACAGATGAATGAATTCATAATGAGCACAATGTATTGGAAGTATAAGACTATTGCATTGTTCACAAACAAAAATATTTTGGAATACTTTCTATCGCTGATATTTTTTCAACAACTTTAAGATATCTTCAGTTAATAATTTTAGTCATCGGAGGAAACAAAAGATATTTAAGGCTCCACGATTAACTTAAAAAACGAGTCTGTTTGTATTTGACTCCTGGCTGTTAGTTAGAAATTTAAAAGATAGAGAATGATAAAATCTTTAGATTGGTTTAAACAGATTCTAATTGAAAACGAATAACTTCTGAAGTGAAAACTCCTCGAGGGATAATTTGTGTTTAAAAAGGATTGTTATTGATGAAGCACCCTCTCTCGCAGACCTTTTAAAAGTGTCAGTATTCTCTATTACATTTGTACTGCAATATTTTTAAAACTTGCTGCATTTAGTCATGGTTTACTCTTCAGTTATATATATAAACCAAAAGATTGAAGATTGAAACATTCCTAGACACCTAAGAGGGTTCCTAAAAGATAATCAAAAAACTAAATTAAAAGCGGTTACTTAGAAATGAATTGGAAATTTTGTTTCCGCATCATCCCGTTCAACCACTGAGAACTAGAACGTTGAGGTTATACACTTAATTAAAAAAAATTAATTTTGAGTGGCAGATAATCATCGTTTTTACTTTTTGGTTGATTAATTGTCCCATTATATTGTTTGTTTACAACTTTTTGAACAAAACAAATCCAAACTATTTAATGCAAAACGTTTGTAACTTCAGCTGGACAGTTTAAAATGCTTTACCGCCCACGCAAAAACACTGAGTGAAAGTTTTTAGACTTACGCACTGCACGCGCTTGATAAAACTTTTAGATTTAGAACTCGTCAGTCAAATAGTTACGTCAGACTTGTATGGTTGTCAAGCAAGGACAAGTTACCATGCTCGCCACTGGCTTGTTGCTAGGGAAATGAGGGAGTTCTATTTAGACAGTTCAAGATTGAAAATTCTATAATCATCGCAAAAAGTGAAAGGAGCTGATGTTTCGAGCTTTAGCTCTACAGCAGAGCAACTGTAATCTAAACAACTCAACTAGAAGTTTAAATGTTTGAACAGGAACTGATGCTTCGAAATTACCATCACCATCATCATCGTCATTATCTTCATCATCATCACCATCTTCATCACCATCAACATCGACATCAACATCAACATCATCATCACTATCACCACCATCATCATCAGTTTGTCAGGTTGGCGTAGCGGTAATCACTCGCGCCTCTCACCTCTACGACCCGGGTTCGACTCCCGGGCTCCGCACGTGAACTGAGATTTGTTGATCTCAATCTGACTCCAAAGGTTTTTCTCCGGGTACTCCGGTTTTCCTCCCTCAGCTAAAATCGTGTTGTTTCTCCCTAGTATTGCTATCTAGAATCTACATAAATTATCACCAGCACCACCAGCACCACCACCACCATCATCATCATCATCATCATCATCATCATCATCATCATCATCATCATTATCACAATCATCATCATCATCATCATCACCACCATCATCATCATCACCATTATTATCATCACCATCATCACCATCATCATCATCACCATTATTATCACAAACGTGGCTTGTGCCACATATTAGCTATTTCTTACTTTTCATTCTTTCCTAGATTTTTCTAATATATGTTATAAATTCAGGTTCTGTGTTCACTTAGAGGCTGCTCCCATTACATTGTGCTACAATTGGTATAGGACCGTACCGATACTGATTCCAACTGTGTGGAATTGCACACAATTTGGGCATTCTGTTGATGAATAGTAACTATTTTGTATTACCGTTTCATCAACATTAAGGTAAAGCATATGCGTAAACAGATTTAAAATCTACCGACCTGAAATGTCTGCGAGTGATGGCGAAGCTGTAAAGCCCCTGTTGATCTGCCCCAGCGCCATGTTTACTTTATTTTGTTCTAGAGCAATATCTTCTTATCTGATGTTAAAAAGCAGAGAATAATCACAAACACCTCTCTGCCTTGAATTTTTTTCAATCGTAATGATTTTGATCAACCAATGATTCATAAACCAAAACATCAATCATTGTTTGCTTGTTGGCTTTCCAGAGTAGCTTGAAGTAGTCTTGGTGTAATTTCTATCGCGTCTTCAGTATTTAAAATTAACTCGTACGCAGAACAAATGCTTAGTGCATGTTGTTGTTTACATTGGCATGATCATGAGCAAATCCTACAGGCTCAAAGCTTAAATATTCGGTCAATGATTAAAAATCCTTATCAAGTATTTATGTACAACTGACAAATGCGCACAAAATGTTAGCTCAAACGAAAAAGAGAGAATAAAACGCGGTGAAAAAGAACACGTTAAAAACTCTATCGGTAATTTTCACTCAGAACATGTAATGAACTTTTTTGTTGTCAGAGAAACTGAATCCTAAAAAAATTCAAAATGGAAATCTATAAAAAACAAAGCTTTTTCAATCAGTGGACGGTCTTCAGATCTCTTTTTAAAAAATAGAGGGCTTTAAAAGATGACTCAGTTTAAAAACCAAAAAATTTCTCCCTGTTTTCGTGTGATATAAACTCAATACGATATTTATGTCACATTTCCAACCTATCAGATAATAATTTTTGCTTACACCAACCATATGAAAACTTCAAAACTGCTTTGAGTGATTCATTCAAAAAGAAAGTTTTCTAATTCTTAAAAGAAAAAAATAGATTTAATTGCATTGAAAGTTGTTTTAAGGTTCCCTGCTGGTAAAGGAAGTTTGTTGTTTTTGTCCATCAAACAGTGTATTCATCTAATAAAGAAATGTTTTGCAATGAACTTAATTTATTTCTCACTAAAAAGCCTTGTGTGGCTCCCCACGAAATACAAACTAACTGAGCTGATCGATAAATAATTTATTAAACTTGCATTATTGTGATAGATTATCAGTGGAACTTTCGCTTGATCTTCTTAGAATGCAAATGCGCCTGAGAAAATCAAATTAGTTGGCTTTTAGAAAAGTTTAAAACGGTGTGTCACTAATTCCGGTGCTTTGGCACAACCGAGCAATATAGAGGGATTTATCAATTGTCGACCAGTTAAAATTCGGCAACTGTCTTGATCTTATTTAAACTTGAGCTCTTATTACCTATTTCTTTATTAACATTATCCTCATGGTTCATCAGATCAACACCACAACAACTATCGTTATCACCATCATTATCATCTTCATAAAAAAACGACATCACAATCAAGATCATCACCATCATCGTGATCACCATCATCATCATCATCATCGTGATCACCATCGTGATCACCATCATCATCATCATCATCGTGATCACCATCATCATCATCATCGTGATCACCATCATCATCATCATCGTGATCACCATCATCATCATCATCATCGTGATCACCATCATCGTTATCGCATTCAACACCGTCATAATCACTACCAACCCGACCTTTACTTTCACCATCACAAGACGCTCCTGCTCCTCCTCCTCATCATCATTAACACAGCTATCGCCATTGCTACCATCACCTTTATCATGACTACCCTCATCAGCTGCATAACGATCGTTGTTGTTATATATTCGCGTTATGATATCGTCCTTTCGTTTCTATTATTTTCTTTGTCGTGGTTATTGTTAGTACCGTCAACTTATCTTTTTCTTTATCACTTTCTTATCATCACTAAATTATCAGCGTCAACTACAATCACTATCACTACCACTTTTCTAATCAACAATATATTATATTTTGCATGTGTAACCCGAATTCAAAAACATTATTATTCATTATGATACAAGTATGTGCTATCTATGGTAGTTGATTAAATTAATTATTTCACAGCCACATACTATATTACGATTATTTTTTATGTTGGGACTGAGATCTGATTGTTAGCTATATGATATTCTGAAGAGACCAAGTAAGGCCAAAACAGCTGTCCATGGCTGCTAACATCAGGTTCACCATATTGAGGCCCTGTTAGGAGAGGAGAGGGAGGGGGAAAGGGAGGGGGGGAGGGAGGGGAATAACCATGTCTCCTGTTTGAATTTCGCAAGCAGCTATGTCGGCATTTCGCAAAGTTCTTATGTCGCTTGTCGGAATTTCGTCTTAGACGGTCTTATGAGTTTTATCCGGGAGTTTGAAGCGCGCACGTGGGTCTAGCCTCCTGCGCAGACGTTCTTTGGGCTCGTCACCCAATCCTCCCCCGGTGACAAGCCCTAGTTGGACATTAGTGGTCGTTAGTTCTTGTTAATTAATGACGTTATATATTTCAGTTGGTAAAATGACACTTAATTACGACTAATTCATTGGTCGTAATTGACGTTATGATTTAAAACATTCACTGCATTCACATTTCCGAAATTCGCTCTCGGTCTATTTTGCCATTGGTGCCGCTTTCCCTGTTTCGCTGGAGTACTGTGTCGTTCGTCGCTCTTTTGTCGCCGTTTCAAGGCCTTATCGCTTGTCGGAGTTTAGCCCTAACAGGGCCTCATTATTAATGGCTACCAACATAGCTTTAATACACATATTAGTGGCTTCGAGTCTGAATTGGTAGCATGGATGTGCTTGCTATACTGGTACTTATCTTTGCAGGATGTGATGTATTAGGTTTTTATTTCTCTACACGAGTTATCAATAGTAAATACAAATATATATTTTTCGGCACAATAGTGCCCTCTTTAACATAAAGAACTCAGAAAAAAACCTGAGCTCCAAATGAGAATCGAACCCATGACCTTCCGTACACCAGTCGGATGCTCTACTGAGCCACGGGAACGGCGAGCAAGGTCACTATACTTAAGTTTGTTCCACGTTCTGTTTTCTTTTTGAGGTGCCATAACATTTAATGTTAACAGGTATATTTCATGGCTCGTTGTCTTCTTCAGGATATAATGTACTAGATCTACACGAGTTGGCAATAGTAAATATAACATATCACATCCCATAAGCATTACGCATCTACTGTTTTCTATTACCTCATGTAGGAATTCGGGTCGGTTGGCTAGCTATGCCATACTGATAAGACATAGCCTGACGCCAGTTCTTCACGGAGAAAACGTAACAGGTCAGAATAATCAGATTAAGCCCCGAAGTTTTACTCACAACGAAACGGCTAACAAGCTAACCAATACAATATCAAGTTTAAAAGAACGAGTTGTAAAAACGATTAGGCATAAATTAAGCCAAACATGGAGTTATGGGGCTACCTACGAATCCCTCTTCATCCTTTTTCCTCACCCCTTTCTTCCCTAATACATCATTCGTAGCCAATCCCCTCCTCGGGGAGAGCTAACAAAAAAAAGTGACATTTTTTTTTCTAAAACAAAAATAATCAAGCAATGGGTAACTGTAAACATGGCAGCCACAGTTATAAACAATCCGTGACTATATATTCAGTAACCGTAACTTCGGGTATACGATATTTTACCACACATTGCATTTTTACGTTTCTTTTATCTCAACCTTTTTGCCCCCCCCCCCCCCGCCTGCCTTTTTCTTCTTCTTCTTCTTTTTTTTGTTCGTTTTCTCCCAAACCAAAACTGCTAAGTCTGTCACAGTTTTACTTTTTTTTTCAAGCACTAACCTATAACCGTTCAGTTACAACTTTGGTTACAATAATAATAGCAATAATAATTGTCTAGTCATTACCAGTTGCATTGTTACTTTTATCTACTGTAATTTCTCTATTAAGCCCCCCTTCCTCTCTAATAAGTCCCCCCTTTTTGAAGCCAGAAATATATTAACCCCCCCCCCCTCCATTATAAAAACTGAAAATTGTCACTCTTCTCATGTGTGCCGAGCCCGAAGATGGATGAATAAAAGAATTGAGAGTCACACCAATGATATTCTGTTGAATTTATTAGGCCCCTTTTCTATTATGCTTCCCCCCTCCTCTCTAATAAGCCCCCCTGTAAAGTGCTTGCAAGCAATAAGCCCCCGGGGGCTTAATAGAGAATATACGGTATCCAAATCATCTTAGATAATTCTATCCTCTTACTTCTATTTTGTACACCATTCCCTCATCCACATTAATATGTCCCACTCCCATCCTCCGCCTTCATAATATAAATACACCCACATCCAGCACTCGCACTCATACACGAACTGTCACACACGCAGACTTGCACATCCGCACACGAATACTCACGCACACACAGCTTACCGTGATTATCTGCTTTTGTCGGGTGAAACTGAATTTGTTTCTGCTGAACATAATAACTTGAAGCTTTATGACGGGAGTTTTGTTCTGGCATAAAAGAAATAAAGGTTTTATATTTTTTTGCAAGATATTTATATAAATTACTGGAGTCCTTATCTGTGTTTGACACTTTCAGTTTTGTATAAAGATACACTGAGACTCAATTCGATATACACGTAACTGCAAAATTCACATTTTGGTCGTCATAATTATAATTTAGGATTTTTTTTTTCCTGAAGAACGTTAGCCGAGAAACATTATATTCATGATTTTCTGCAGTGTACGAGAATGCCTCGAGTATATTTTTAGCATGTTCTTAATTTTTTTCAGCTTAGTTTGTATAAAAAAAGTTTTAATATAAAAAATGGGATGTGTTTTATTTGCCCAAATCTTTTCGCAAAATACAATCGCGCTAAACGAAGTAAAATATTTTATAAACCTCAGTTAGAAAAATTCAAAACTATCTGTAAATTTGGTATAGGAAAAGAGAAACATTTTAAAAATTTATTTTCATTACTTGTTTTAGTCTTCAATAAAACATTGCGACTACATTAAAACTTAAATAGAACTTAGTGAATAAACTTGTGATAAGCTTTTTTGATTTGAATAAATCAGTTTGAATTTGGATAGCGATTGGGAAAGCTTTGTGAATATAACTATTCAGTTTTCAAACAAAAAAATCCCAAAACTTTGTTGAAAGTGTGCTTGATAGTTTTGACAAAAAAAATATTAAAAGCGATGAGTTTTTTTGTCTGAAAAAACGTTTTTGCTAGATACAAGAATATTTTATGAGGCACTATTCTGCGTCTTTGGAATAATATTAATGGTTTTAAATTGGTGTACAAATTTAGTATAAAGCGTTGAGTATCCCGCATGCAGGTGTTTTGGTAACAATGTTGCAACTATCACAGTTTATCATAAAAACACTGATGGATGTAAAGAGAAAAACATGTTTTATGTGAGCGCTTGAAGAGCGCATATAACTTTAAGAAATATTTTCACATAGTATCTAAACTTAATTCTTGCATCATGTAACTGATTTGTTTTCATCATAATTCTTCAATAAAAACATTTTAAGACGGTAGACAAATGGATAAGCAGTTAAAATGACCTACCTGATAGTTCATTCGAGTTATGGCCGGCTACTGATGGGCTATTAGCTAACGTTGCATACATGTTCGTTAAACGGTTTCTGTGAGTTCTTTCTTGTTTTAAAACAAAATTATTCGCCTATTTGTAGTCGTCTGAAGTTTAACCGTTCAACGACAATCACAACCTTTGAAACGCTAAAAATGTCACAAGAATCTTTCTACAAATACAAGTTAAAACTGTCTCTTTCTGGAATTTTTTAGCCTGTAATCTGAAAGTTTAGATTTGGCGAGCCATTAAACTTATTTGTCTAGCAAGCTCTTTAACCGAGTTCTTATTGCAACTTAGCAACTTCGGGAAAACAGCTTAGATCACCTATCCGAGTGTTTTCTATCTCTCGCGTTCATACCACCTGGGTCGAGACATTTTGACCACAGCGATAAATTGTATTTTATTTAATGATGTATTTTACTTAATGAGAGCAAAGCAATTTGAAGCGGAATTTTAAGGCAGGTAAATTCTATTCCGATGGAAAAAGAAATTTATTGCGACAAAATGACCTATATTGAAAAAAATCATTTTTTATTATTTTATCACATTAAACTAAGACATTTTTTAAAGTTAAATTCAGCAATATTTCATGTCTCCAAATTTTCATTGTCTAGTAACAATTTATTTTTGTTTTTCTGTCAAAACTTTTTGAGTTGCTCTATTACATGCATATTCTATGTATAACAGTAAACTATGATGCATGAGCAAAATTAACACCTGCGCTTTTCTATATGTTTACTTAGGTAAATGTTTAACTGTATTATTTTAAATGTTAATGTTTTGGATATACAGGAGCAAAAATACAAATAGATTTCAAAGCAGGTGCATTGGATGAAAGAGTTTTTGTAAATCCACTTGACGCAGGTCACTCCAAGAAGCAGTTATACTCTTTCATCATCGTTAATTAATAGCAAAGGTGGCCGTTTTAATTTGAAGTAAGCCACTAAAACTTTGAGTAAAAGAAAATTATGTATAAACATTATGAACGGGGACTTTTGTTGACCTATTAATGTGCTAAATCAGAAGAGTGATTTAGGCAGGGACACGAACTGAAATGAGCATATATTTCCCGATACAAAAGCAAATTAAAAGACGACTTAGTGCGTTTGCTTGACACTTGAGAAAATTTATGGGCAGTCTAATATACAACGCGATTTATCGGATTATTGCCTGTTGTCGATTGTTGTTCCCAGCTTTTTCTTTTGTTGTTTACCCGGGGAGTCCCCAATCATAATAAATTTCAACGCTTTTTCCAAATATGGTCAAAGCTAAAACAACGATACATTTATCAGCGGTATTTTGAATCAATACAAGACATGCGCACCTTACTACACTACGTGTAAGATTCAATGCAAGGACATTAGTTTATGGATTTTTTTGATGGGATTTCGCATAGTTTCTGAAGAAAATGCTCCCTATAAGTGATTATCAAAGTAAGTAATTTTCAAAGCGTTTATAATTTAACGAGTATAAAAAGTTTTTCAACGATTTTCGCTTAAATGTTATCTTTCTTTTTGCAGAAATTGGAATCGGTGTCACCGGTTTTGGACTGTTCTTTTTATTTCTTGGAGTTTTGTTCTTCTTCGATAAAGGTTTATTGGCAATAGGAAATGTAAGTTTTTCATGGTCCTTTATCTTGCATATTGAATTATAGCACACACTAAGTGTTAAATTCTATGGTCTCGTGTTGTCTGGGCTCAATGAAAAATTACAATACAAACAGCAATTGTTTTGCAGCGATCGGTTGTGTAGTTGATTGACAGTTTAGGTGAATCTAATACAAAAAGCTATAATGTCTTGGGCCAGATTGCTTTTTATAGAGTATTGGACTTTCACAAATCTAACCCGGCAGGTATTTATGAGACATTTTCTTCGAAGGGTTGTTATTTCGAAAATATTATTTCAAGAAGTCCACAGAATTAGAATATAAAAATTTCTGACAACATAAGTTTCGTATAATTGGTTATTTTAATATTTTATTTACATAATCTCTCTGTTTATCTCCCACACACTACACTACTCCGACGAAGGACTACAGTCCGAAACGTCAGCACCCTTTATTCTTCTACGGTGTACAACTTAAAAATTTATCAAACTATCACTCTGTTTCAGATATTATTCATCAGTGGAGTTGCACTTGTTATAGGACTGGAAAGAACATTTAGATTTTTTTTCCAGAAGCATAAAATTAAAGGCAGCTCGTGTTTTCTTGGAGGAATTCTTGTTGTATTGCTAGGATGGCCATTAGTTGGTATGATTATAGAGATTTATGGATTTGTTTTACTTTTTAGGTGAGTGGTCAACCATTGATTAATTAAAAAATAATGAAAACTTCCTTAAAAAGTTGTCATTTACATTACCTTATCCCAAGTTAAAAACCCCAACTGATTGGAGAAAATAAATCACTTGGCTATTATTAAAGTAGAAGGCTTTCAAAAGCAAAGTCTTGTTACTGTTTACATGAAGAGGTTAAAATCTGACCTCCTTCTCCGAATCTCCAGTTTTCCTCCCTCTTTAGAATCAACTTTCATGCCAAAATCTGTGCTGTTGACCACTTAAACATTAGCCTCTGGCTATGAAGATTGGGCAACCACTCCCTGCGTGTAAAGACATCAAATAAAATATTTATTTATTTATAAATTTATAAATTGTGTGTTCTTTCTAAAAACCAATGGAATAAGCCTAGAAAAAATTCATATCTATATGACATAACTTTAATTTATTGATGACAAATAAATCATAAATAGTATATTGATTATTAGAAAATGTTGTCAGTGATTGTTGTCACTTTTCTTGCATTGCAGAGGTTTCTTTCCAGTGGTAGTAAATTTCTTAAGAAGAGTTCCTGTTATTGGAAACTTTCTCAATCTTCCTGGTATAAGCTCTGTAAGCAACCACATTTAGTTGAATTTATAATGATATATTCTGTTCAGAAAGTGAGTGATTTTTCTGCTCAGTGAATATGATCTTGTTGTTATGGATAATTTAGTGCACTGGCAGTGTGAGAGGAGGGGGAAATAATTTCCACCTGAAGATCAAAACATATTCCCCTACTTGTCACACCTTAGTAGTTATTTATTTATCATTTGAAATATAATTATTTGGAGCTCAAAATCAAAGATGGTACATGAATAAAAAATGTGACACGGGTTATTATCTTATCATATCAATTATATTATTAATATACATATAGCAAGTATTGAAACTGAATAGCAAATTTTTGGACTTTTATTTTTTTTGTTTTCCCCTATGATTTTAAGTTTTTGTCCTAAATTTTTGTAAAACAGGAAATTAAATTGGTCTGGCTTAACCCTTTCAGCCCCAAACATGACAAATGACGTATTGGCAAATTCTCCCAACTGAGTTCCATACTTTCTGTATAAGCAGTTTGGGAGACTTTAGCTTTCAACTTCCACAGCTTATTCCACTTGATCAATTCCAAGTTTCTCATTACCATTTGTACTATTTTGTTTGAGTTATTTAAGGAGAAGTTAGACCTTGATAAATTGCCTGGGGCTGAAAGGGTTAAAGGAGAAAATGTCAAGGATAGCAAATGAGAAAAAAATCTAGAATTAATGTTTATTGTTTTCTCTCTAATAGGTAGTTAACAGCATTGCTGGAGAGGGCAGCAATTCTATGGTCTGATGCTAGAGACTTCATATAGCTGTATATATACTGGTTCATTTCATAATAGCAAGCATCATCCAATTACTTGTTGCTTTTATTCTTGCATTTGATGTAGACTGTAGCTAGTAAATTCAAGCATTTTGGAATCCAGTGTTAAATTATGTGGGTCATCCACAGTCAAGCTATTAAGTTTATGAACCATTGATTTATCAGACATTGTAATGAAGGGTTACACCTGTCAGAGGATGAGGGGGTGGGGTGGGGAAAGTTAGTTTATCACCCTAGGCCTTGAAACGGTGAACCTATTTCAAACAAATGCAACCAAATATTGAGATTGTGATGAAGATGAATTAATACAGTACCAAAGAGAGAGGAGAGGTTACTAACTTGGTTTTTGGGTGTGTTGCCCCAGTCCTTGAAACCTTCACCATATTTCAGAACAGAGGCAACATCACAAAATTGATTATTAAGTCAGGTAGTATTGTCATTGTGATGAAAAAATTTAAACATGGGAGGGAGGGAGGGAGGGAGGGAGGGAGGGGGTAACTGCCTAAATTATGAGTGTGCCTGCTTTGTGTCTTAAACATTTTCCCTGTTTGAAACAAAGTCAATAACTTTCAGTAGTCTATTTCAAGATTACAGTAGATTTTTACTTATAGAAAGTCTGTGTTGTTAAGAACAGAGCTCTTTTAAAACGTCTTATAAAGTTAGATTCTTGAAAATCAAATGCGAATTTCTAAACAAAAGAAAAACTCACTGGGAAATATATTTTCCTCAGTAACATTACCTCTTTGTAGACCAAAATTATAAAGAGTACATCCAGTTTTGGAACTAATATTTTTAATTAGAGGAGAACAATCACTGATTAGTAAGAAATCTTACTTCAAGTAATCAACAGTGTTTTAGAGCTTTGCCACTTTTCTGACTGTGTCATACTTTCTGCCCAAAACACATTTTTATATTTAGTTTCATCTACTTTTTAAGGTATTGGGGGCTGGTATAAATGACATGTTTAACATAAATTGGGTGAAATAGGCTTTGTTCCACCTCCTCTCCTCTGGTAATTAGGGCCCTTTGAAAAGTTTATGTTGCTGGTAATTTTTTTTCTGAAAAATACTGTAAAAAGTGATGTTTAATTACAAAATATTATTAATAAAAAGAATTCACTGTAACTGTGGTGTTGACAATGAACTTAAGAGTAAATAAACTGTAACACACTTTGCAATATTCTAACTATTAGCATCTGCTTTTGGAGTTAACTTTCAATGGATTTGAGTCCCATCAGTTAAAGATTCTCACTTGCTCAGCACATCAGAAACTGGGGATAAGTGCCAAACCAATGAACCACAACACTTGTATAATGTTTTAGGTAACTTTCAACTTGGGATTTTAAACACATACTAATCAACAGTAATTAAAACTAAGGAATATTTAAAATGAAAAAATGTTTAGCTTCAAAATGTGAAGTAAACCATTTGTGGAGGAAAACAGACCATTTTAAAAAACATTTTTGACATATATCTTATTCCTCTAAGTAGGTTTGGAATGTCAGATGTTCCAAGCAGTTCTAATTGTTTTAATTGATCATATTTAAAGTCTCATTGCCTAAGGAAAAGGATGTGACAGCAAAATTGATAGCCTATCACCATTTTTGAAGGATTTAGGTATTCAAATGTAAATGAACTCAATCAAATGTGACAAACTCAACCTCTTGATATATTTTTAATGCCAAAAGTAAAATGTCTAACCTGGAGATAAAAGGGTATTGACTTGAGAATATGAAGTGTTTCAAGTTAATTCTTGGATCAAATTTTATTTTCCTTTGTCCTTCAGATGGTAATGTTGAGGGGAAAAGGTTTTGAGAGGGGAGGGGAGGGTGGTGCTGATAGGGGACTTTGTTGTCACTTATTAACAAAGACAATTTTTTTTTGTTTTTTTAACAAAAACTTGCTGCCTCTTTTTTTTTAACATTTCTGGCTTTTGAATGTTTTTGTAACGATATTTTTCTAACTTCAGTCGTTTGTTCTAGAAGATTTTAAAAAATTGTGAAGTGATCTAGAAACTTTTCCTCATTGCGTCATTGAGCGCGTGACTTTCTTGCAACAAAATAAATTACAGAATAAGTGCAAAATCCTTTGTGGTTCGCTTATTTGCGGTTTTTCTTTCCACACATCAGTTTTTTTAAATTGTTTTTTAGCAAAAAATATATATCAATTAGATAAGACGGAAACCACTCTTTAACATTGACCTCTGTTGTATTATTAAGTAGCCGACTTGCAAATGCACTATTACACGCAGATTTATTTATAATCAATTTTAAAAATAGAGCATAGAAGTCCAAGTTCAAGGTTGCTCAAGCGATCCACAAGCTGACTGCTGTCTCAATGATTTTAAATCAAATGAAAATGATTTGCTTTGTTAGGATTTATAATTGCCGGTAAATAAATTTCACTCACACTGTGAGCGCAGGTGAAATTACTCATGATGCGCTCCGCATAAAAAGTCTGGCAAACAATATGTTTCTTTGAGCAGTTACACTGTGAAATGACATAGGAATCAATTACGTCGAGTACAGTACTTCCTGACCTTGGAAGAACAAAATAGTTTCAAAAGATCTTCAAACTCTCTTTAACCTCTCGGAACAAAACGGGAGTTTTAGTTTGTTTCCTTCAAAAGCGAAAAAACAAATACAAAATATTCAAAGTTGATTTATTTATTTTAGTTCTTTTAAATCCATTTTTTCAACCTTGTAGTTCTATTTTTCAAGTTTCAAAACAAACCAAATAATGAGAAATCACTTAGCAGTCGTTTCTTTTTTCATTTTGATATTACACCGCGCTTTGCGAAAACCATTGGTAGGTCTTTTGAATATGAGGATCTGATTTTATCATAGTCACGTTTGTGACTAAACATTTTGTTGCGTGTGCAAGTTTTTTTTTTATAATTTTTTTGCATGTCTAATTTGGACATTGGCCAAACTAACACAACAGGAAATGTGTGAATTTCGATGACTTTATTCATGTTTCTATGAGTCCATTGTTTCCGCTTTGTGTTAAAAGCACTTGCTCTCTGTCCGGTTATAAAAGTATTATCTCCTGTTTAGGAAGTGTTTTTGGCAGAAATAGGTAACAACGAACAATACAAAACAATGTGTTTTGAAAAGCACATCGTCGGCTGAAATGGCCTTGAGTGTTTGACCGTGACCATGAACTCTGTGACGTCATAGGTCAGCGGTTTGTACATTTCTTTTTGCGTGGACGCGGCGTGTCTGACATTCCTTATGTTCCACCAACATGAAAGGCGGTTTGCGTGAGTGAGGTTCTAACATTCTTTCACTCATGGTAATCAAATTTTGAACATCTGAAACAACGACCAAAGAAAAAAGGAAATCTCTGATTTCGGAAGTTTTTATAGTGAAGTGCATCATTCGCCAATTCGAAAAGGAGATTTTGTCCAACAACTTGTCGATTTGGAAACGCGGTTTCACTGTTTACTCTAATTGGCGTGCGGGGGAGTATATTTATTTGGAGTTGTTTTGGAAAACCTGATTGATAAAGAGAGACTTTGGCAAGATTTTTCTCGGGATTCAAATGCGTTTATGGTTAGGGAGTATTTGCACTTTCTACTGCGTTAAAGATTTGTTGAAACATAACGCGGCATTTGCGACGTAAAGACTACGACTAGGAACCGGCAAACAATAGATTTGTCTGGTGATTACACACTAGCACAACATGAATAGAAAAAAACGAAGAGGCCTTTGCGAAGCTTTGACAAGACGGGAATATGGTAAACCAGCCACACAGGATAGAAAATATTTACTGTCCCTCGGAGAAGACATCACTGCGACGTCTTGTTTCATGAATAAGGTAAAATAAGTGATACAATTTTTGTTCTTTGTCTTTGTTTTGTTTTGTTTTTAATTTTACGTAGACACGACGATGTCGTGACAAAAAAAATTACCCTCAGAGGTACATTGGATTTTCTTTTCTTTTTTCGTTTTAATAGGGTCAAGGGTATTGCGATCATAAAGATTAATGTTGGCGTTTCTTTAAACGCATTCCATTCGCTCGCTGTGATAAAAACAACGCGAACTTTTTGTTGATTTTCATTCTATTAAGGTAAAATTTTTGGTCAAACAAAGATTTTAAAAGCTATGGCATTGTATTTCAAGGTTTTGAAATCGAGGGCCAAGTTTGGGTTTATTTGACGGTATATTACACCTCTCTCTATGTTCTATTTTTTGTTATCGTGGCGTATATTTTGTACTCACCGGCAATCGATATCAAATCTATGTCAGATGATAAGTTTTCGAAAGTATTGTTTTCGTTTCTTTTACAATTTCAATCTAATCTTTTATCTCGACTTTTATTTATAATTTCATACTAATAAGTTATACATTTGAACAAAAAAACAATCGTTTCTAGAAACTTCATAACTCTTTAATAATAATTCCACGGCGCCTTACATCCTCAGAGGAAATAATATATTACTGTGTGTGGTGTCGTATATGATTATATACCTTAAAACATAACAACAGTTACAGTGAAATTATAAACCGATCAATATATTCTGACCTAGGGCAATATGAGAATTAAAATAAATAAAACTAAATATCTGTATTTTGGAACATTGACGTTTTTCTTGTCAAATTCGACACAGCTAAATGAACTACAAAATTACATAAAATTGTTTTTAAATTTTAATGTTTGTCATCCTATTTGCAGGCTTACAAGTTCATAGCCGTGTTAATGGCTTTTGAATTTTTTTTACCAGTTTTTTTAAATTAAAATTCAATTGACACGTGTATATTATTACTGCTATTCATCGATCTCGACTGTTTAACTTTTCACCCAAAAACTAAGGGTGTAAAATTATGCTAGAATGCAAGCCGCAAAAAATACCGTTATTTGAAAAAAATTTCAAAATTTGCACTTTTTTCAGGCCACTGGGTGATTAACATTAATTATTTATACTGTTCTAACTAAAGCTGGTTTAATTCATTAAAAGTTCCTTTCAAAATATTAACCAAATGCCATCTGCATAAAATCTTTTGTACTTCTTTGATGCCAAATAAATCAAAAACCAAACATAAATAAATAATCCTTTTATAAGCCAATGATAAATTTACTATGAATTGAAGCAAATTTGAAATGACTCAATTTATATGATGTGCTTGATTATTTTTGTTTAAAATGTTTTTTTAGTATTTGTAGTACATAGTAATTACCTGTAAAACATTTCTATAACTGAAAAAAAATCAGTTTGAAAGTTCATAGCTTATGTTGCTTTTTTGCTCAAATCTCTTAAATTGTGACTTTTTAGTCTTTTTCAATTAATTTGTTTTTTGATCTCGAAAAATATTGTCTTTCAATTATTTTTATTGCTTTGGTTTAATAAACATTTATATTGCCAAGGTCAAACAAGTGATTGTATATATCCCTTAAATATTTTATCATACAATATAAGATAGCCTGTGTACATCCATTCCCATCTCTCCCCCCTGCAGGTAAATTTGGGGAGGAATTTTCCCCACAGAGAGGAGGGGTGGGAACAGATGTACACAGGCTAAATACCCGGGGGGGGGATACTCACCAGAATTTCGGGTGGGGGTGTGCCGCTGGACCTTCACAAACCTGACCCTGTTCTAAACAAGAAATGGCTT
>JAOEHV020488638.1:0-22687 GCA_025447995.2 Isaurus tuberculatus | reverse complement strand
TATCAAGTCAAATTTATTTTTGACAATAATTTCTACATGAACATGTTGTAAGTCAGTAACAATTGAAAGCCAACATTTAAATGCCAATTTAGTGTACAACCGTGAGATCTCTTGCATATTAATGAAGTGTCAAAACGCTTGTACCCACGTTTAGGCCACAACCCTAATTTCGGTCCTATTTTTCTGGGAAAAAGGTGCGGCCTATCCGCGGGTAAATACGGTATTGTGTTCAGTAAAAAACCTAAAAATCGTTCACATTTAGTAAGCAGGTATAATATAGAACTTGACCAAGTTAATTCAAAACATTACAGACTGCAAAATAATTCTGCTGATCATCCAAATTATTGTCAGAAAACTCCACACTCACTAGCCAGTGACTTATCTTGAAGCTTTTCAAGAAAGCAATAATTAGTGTCCTAGAAAAATAAAATAAGTTGATGAGAACTTAGTTCTCATTCTTATAGATCTGCTGGGATGTCAAGATTAAAATAATTGTTGTTGTACGTTGTTGTTTTTTGGTAACATTTCAATTTCAATTTCAATGTTATTGTGAAACCTCCCCAATATTTGGGGCTTTTCAGGTTCACATTCCAAGTTAATATTTGGGGTTCAACAGCAGAGGATCTTAGACAAGGTCTGCTACAAATGCTCACATAAATTATGTAATAAAATATATACAAGAAGAGGCCGCATCTAACGCTTTATTCAGCTAGAACTCTTACAACTACTAAATACAAAATGGCGCAACTTGACATTTATATAGTGGATGCTGACCTGAGCCCGCTATCTGCCACAGGTAGCCCAATTAACAAATACATCAGTTCATAGTAAGTAATAGTTTACAGTTCAAATTATATTTCAAACATTAAGAAATGCCCTCAGTCAAACAGACAGACCACAACACCAGGATCACCACCTTGCTCTTTTCAACATGTGTGTGGATTCCTTTAAGTCTCCCAATAGAGTGTTGGGAGACTGGACCTACAGTTTAACATCCTTATCTGAGAAGATGTGAAGGTCTAACCATTTGCAGATGTTAGAACAAAGGGAGCACCTTCCCATCAATTATTTTAAGACCCTGAGTTTTGGTCCAGTTGGGAATCGAACCTGAGCATCCCGCTCAATAGACTCACAGCTTACCAACTGGGTGAACCAAGTGGCAGTATTTCTCTTTTTTACATTAACCCTCTACCTATGAAACCCAGGGGGGGTACTCGAAGTATACATGATGGGGGGGGGTCCGACAGAGCTTCATATTGCAAACCCAAAAAAATACATGAGCCTAAAATTTTAGACCCAAAAAAATACAAGACTTAAATACCTCAATATTGATTTACTCAATCAAACAGAGCTTTTTAATGCATGATTTTGCATGAATAGGCTAATGAATTTAGTATGTCCATTTACTTAAAATGTCTCTTCATCCTCCCTTCTGCTAGACATTTACAGACAGGTCCTCATCCTGACACTATATTGGATCAGCATAACTCTTTCATCAGATTGCTGAAGTTCACTCGGAGATGTGACCCAAAAAAATACGCATATTTTTTAAGACCTAAAAAAATAAATGTAACCTATTTCTGACCCAAAAAAATACAGAGCGTATAAATTTTTAACCCAAAAAAATATGTTGGACCCCCCCCCCCATCACATATACTTTGAGTACCCCCTGGGCTATGAAAACCCCTTCCTCTCAAATGTAAGATAAGGCAGTTTAATTTTCCCTAAACAGTCTAATCTTTAACACCAAATTGAAATTTATTCTCACCACAGTGTCTGAAGTCTCTGGAATATTGACTGCTTTAACACAAACTTCAACACCTGTAGTCTGATATATACACATACATATCAAAACTAATTATCACTTATCTTCTACTACTTTCTAATGGCCAAAAAGTTTAGTGCAAAAAGTCGTACCATGGTAAAAAACTTCAATACAGATTTCACTTTGTGTAGAAATAATGAAGTTGAATACAAAAACTCCTAGCCCCTCGGCCAGAAACTTTGGTTTCCAGAAGGATGCAAGCCGGCACTACAGCAGACCTCACAATAAAACTTTTCAGGGGAGAGGGGGTTATGTTTAACATCATATTTCAAAGGAGAACTGAACATTAAAACTAATCTATTTTTGTTTAAATTTATTGACCAGTATAGTAGATTAACTCTGTGATTTTTTTTAAAATTTACATTGAATAACTTTGAAAAATTATGTAGAAATGTAGAAAGGTCTCTAGAAGGGGTTCAATACCATGCTCACTATTGACATAGGCAGTGATATTCAAAAGATGGTATGACGTAGGTTACAATATTCAGAGCTTAAATACAGGCCTATCAGTGAAAAAATCAGTAGGGGTGCGATCATTCGCTCGCCTTGGCTGACCGAGGCGTGCAATGGCGTGCGGTGACTTGAGTGACTAAAAACGCAACATTGAAGCACATGCTTGTAGATTTTGTCTGCTTTTTTACTGCAAGGGAGACAAACTGTCTAGACTGCTTTCAGCAAAAAACATTTTTTTTTGGATACATTTAAATGGGCTTTTCTTAACGTGATAGAACTCTATTTTACGACCTCAACTTTTGAGGGACGAATAAAAAATAACTCTTGGTTGCCCAATGTACAACAAGAAATTTGCCCTGAGAGGCGATGTTTTTTAAATCAAATGTAAACTTAAAAGTGAGAAACGATAAATGATATATTTTAGGTGTGCGATGGATCACACGTCTGGCTTTCATTAGGTGTGTGAATAGACGTGCGCATGCGATCACACACCTTTTATTGACAGGCCTGTAAATATCGCTGCACAATGATCAAAGAGAGTGGAGGGATGATAGTAATTAACATTTGTCATTTTTTAAGTCATTACAACAGCCAAAAGTGGCACAGTAAACCATGTTTTTTTTCTTTTTATTCTACTTTCAAGTATCGTAACCTATGTCATATTTTAAAAACCACCATTGACATCAAATATTGAGCCTCTAATCAAATCTTGCCGATTTGTTACTAAACCTCAAATTTTTCTGAACTGCTTGGCTAGCACCCTGGGGGGGGGGGGGTACTCCCATATACTGACTATACGGGTATGTTCTGCTGTTCAGGATATGGTTTTCAGACTATCCAGTCTAGAACAGGGTGTATAAATCAAGGAAAATTTTGTTTGAACAGGGTTAAAATTTTGCAATGTTTACAAACTGTTTAGTACAGGGTGCCACAATTCTTCCACAATTCTTACGTGAATTTTTTCATGATTCACAGGCCTGACCTCTTTTTAATATTTAATAGTTTAGAACAGGGTATCAAAATCAAGCCATTTCTAGTCTAGAACAGGGTCAGGTTTTTTAAGGTCCAGCAGCACACCCCCACCCGAAATTCTGGTGAGTACCTCCCCCCCCCCGGGCTAAAACCTTAAAAAAACTTCATATAGTTGTTCTACTGTCCCTAAATATTCATATGATAAAAAGTCAATTTTAGCGATCAGTTCTCCTTTAATATTTACCACTTATAACATTTAACAAAAATTTCATAAAAGCAAATGAGAGAAATATGTGTCATCATCCTAATTGACCGAAGAATGAAAAATAGATACTGTAGCTATACATACATTAGAGTAAATATAAAGGAATTTTGTTTTCTTGAACAAATTTTCTCAGAAACAAAATATTTTCTAAAGTCTTTTTTATTAACTTAATTTTATAATGAGTGCTCAGACTGCTATGTCATGGACCTTTTTTTGGGATGTTTGTGGAGGATGTGCACACCCCATACACGCCTCTTCCAATGGGTCTTTATCTAGACCATTCCAGTGAGGATAGGGCCAAGTAAAAAAAAATTATTAGTTTCCCGTCCCCACCCGCCTCCTTTTTGCGTGCCTGCTCCTTTTTTTTATTATTATTTTATTTATCTTTTAGCAAAATCTAAAAATCCTTGGTGAAAAATATGTTTCAACTGTGAAATAAACTCAAAATACAAACAGTAAATCAAACTTGATGACTTGATGTGTAGATATAAATGTAACAACATAGACTCCATTGTTGGGACTGCAGCGGAAATAAAACATGAAACCAGCATCGGTATCACAAAATTCACCACGTCTCTTCTCACTTCTGCTTTCATGTGGCTCAGTCTACACGAGTTTTTATGTTCTGGTCTGGATTGTGAAAATGCCTTACTTCATATATGCACAATCATTCGTTCAAAAAACAAAGTGTTGAAACCTTGCTTCGCAAGAACAGTCACAAGTAAATGGATCAATTACATTGATTGATATATATGCTGATAGATCGTTTTGATCAATTTTTGCACATTGCAACATTATTTTGAATTCTTGAAAAAGCAACTACAAATTGTTGCTTGCAAGACATTTTCCTGGTATAGAAACTCGTGTTGCTCTAAATAGAGATCCGAAATAGCAATATACTGATATATTTTAAGTTGGTTTTCCAAACAACAAAGGACGCTAGTATTGGAAGTTGAAAGTTCCTAAGTCTTTAAAAGGATCAGTGTGAAAAGCTGGCTGATAATAAATATTGAAATTAGATGTATGAACTATTGAGATGAAATGGGGGCTGTATTCTACTGTTTTGTTGGAAGAAGAGGGGTCATAAACCTATATTTCGGAAAATAACAAAAAATGACAAAATAAGAAATAATAAGGAATTCCCGCCTCATGTTTTTAGTGATTCCGGACGGGAAACTAATATTTTTTACTTGGCCTAAGGGGGTACTCTAAGAACAGGGGAGGATCAAAAGAATTGAAAGTGCTTAGCTGACAAGCAGCTGAAATATACAACTGGTAAACTAAAAAAAAATTTACATGGAAATAAAAGCTAAATACTTTAAGTTTAACGAGCTTATTGACCCATGGAGTTGATGCTTATCTTTGGTTTCTGTATTGTTTTAAAAGCGGATAAAAGTCTTTGACTCCTACTGGACGGGACACTAAATGCTTAATGAATCGAGAACGAACCAAGAGCCCTGCCTGACTCGCATTGCATTCAGAGATTTTACCGAATTTTACCGATTTTACCGAAAGCCAAGCTTTTCACCTTTATAAGTGGCAACTTAAAAACCTCATTAAAAAAAGCTGAACAAAATCGAGATGTAACTTACCATCGTATAATTTTTCGGGAAGTGTGTCCCATCGCTATGAAAAGCTTGTGCGATGGCGCTCTTTCCTACACAAGGGTCCCCTGAAAAAGACAGTATTGAGCTTTAAACTGAATTCGAAAACCAATTGTATTACTGCAAAACCTAACAATGGTAATATCTTTTAAAATAATCCGGAATTAGTATTAGAAAAAACGTTTAAAGTGAGTTAATGCCGGGCTGTTTTACTGATCATGGCAACGATATCAACAATCGTGGAAATCACAGCTTATTCAGGTTTGTGTGCTAAAACAACGACTCTGGGCCGTACAGCAATAAAATTTCCACTCATTTTACCTGCTATTATCAATTTTGCTCTCAATATAACCATATTAAATGAGAAAAACTAGTAAAAGCAGTTTCTTTGGAATTATAACAAAATCTTTCTTTCCTTCTACTTTAGACGAGCCCGCAAGGAAAAAGCGGCTATTGTCACCATAGCAACTGTTTGTAGCTTCCGCTCTCCTAAGTGCACGAGCTCCTCACTGAAGTTTTTAATAGCTTCTGCCCTGCCAGACGTCTTGTCTGGTCAGATTTTTTGGTTCTTTGGCTCTGTTTAAGCTCGCCAAAAACAAAACATAGAAGATTCAAGATGCTTCAGAGTGATCCTTCTCTGGTTCTATCCACAGCGTATTTCTAAATTCGCTGTCAAAATCTAACAACACAAGACATTGTCATCGAAACCACTTTATCAATTGCCACCTATAAGATGGCTAGTATATATTTGCCTCCGATCGCAAGGAAAAAGAAAGTGGAAGGCTTGTCACGGTATGTTGTTTTAATGTATTCCTGTTTTGAAATATCTTTTTTGGCTAACAACAGCAAGTGACCTTTACAGAGTTCGGAACTTTTTTTTCAGCGGCTGGTTATAAATATAGAAACATTAATGAATGTTGGTTTTGACTTTATCATTATGAATGTGTAAACATTGTCTTCTTTGCAATCGAATACACGTAGTCAGTTCGTAGAAAGTAAAAAGTTACGGCATACAATGAGTAGAGTTTTAGTTTTGCGGATTGGTTTTTATTTTGCTGTATTTTTCGTTTCCAAAAGTCTTATTCTGAGCAAAATAATAAGTTCGAATAATCCTGATAATCTTTCGTGCACAATCGATGACAAAATTTGACAATGGAATTAAAAGCTCCGAGTCGTGTAGCTGTCAGAAGGCTTAAGAAGCCAGCAAAAAGAATACTTGAAGGAGAATATAAACATATTTTCAACGAAACTAACAGAAACCTCAAAAAGCTTTGTAGGCCGTGGTGGCAAACAACTCTTTTAGTTGCGCTAATTTGAGAGAAATTAGAGCGTATGTGGCGCCAGCATTGCTTTGTCTTGGAAAAGTAACGATACCATTCGAAAACAATTCAAAGAACTTTTATTAGAAGTGCTATTTAAATACACTTATTATCATATCAGTATTTTTATTTTAGTTTCCATGGTCAATATTTAGTATATGTGATGGGTGATGTGTTGTTTATTATTTTTATTAGTAATTTAGAGCATGTGTTAATTATACAGACCTGCACGATGACAAATTAAATTTCCTGGCATGCTGGCATCCTGATCCATTCGTAACGATCCAAAAATGCATGATCATCACTAACAAAACCCTAATCTTTGGCATACACTTTTTTTTAATTAAGAACCAGTAAAATTTTGCCCAGGCTCAATGTTCTTATTTTATTCAGCAATTTGAGGCTTAAAATGTTCTTTTTTTGGGCGTAAAATTTTGTGTATTTTACAGCAGACGACAGTACATGTAGTTGTTACAGCTGGAGTATACTTGTATTAAAATAATAAGTAACGAAATTTATATAATATGTGATGCTCTGTGTGATAACTGTTTGCCACGCTCATTTTGCTATTTTTTTCTTTTTATGCTCATTTTGCTATTTTTTTAAAATTTTTTTTTAAATTTTCATTTCAGCCTCAAATTGTTCTTATTAAATTTGTTATTATTTTTCGAGCGATTCGAGCCTCACTGTTCTTATTAAATGTGTTCTTAATAAAAAAAAAGTGTATCTCTTCCTAGATCAAGCCCAAGACTAAGAATCTGCCTACCAATTTCTTCTGAACTACCCTGATTATTTTTGAAAAATTTGAATCTAAAACAAATTCTGATCAGGATACGAAAAATCCCATCTTTGACACTTGAAGTTAACTTTACTGTTAAAGTTGACTGAATAATGAAGAGCACAGCAAATACTGGGCTCCATAACGCCTTACTTGTTGTCAAGAATAAAAGCAGCCAGCCCAGTTTAATGCTTGTTTAATAAAAAAACAATCATCAAAACAAAGATTTTTCTTTTCAGATTTATTCACCAAAATCATTGTCCCAGAATGCTGGAAATGATGTTTTTTGCAAATACATGCCAGTCCCCAGACCCCTCTTGTGGCTAGCATCTTGGAAATGAAACTCACTCAGAATTTTTCTTACTTCAAAGTTTGGACAGTCTGTATGTAACCACAAAAACATATTTTTTTTCATGTCTGGTGTCATATACAGTAACAATTGACCGAGACCAAAACAATCAGTCAGAATATTTAACTGCATTGGGTTTCTTGTATATAAAAAAACGTAATGCAGTATTCTTTGTCTTTGCTGTTGTATTAAGTGCTTTTAAATTTATAAACACTACAAAAAGTGTTTTGTGAACTACTTTAGAACTTACAAACACTACAACTGTATTTAATTTGAACTGTTATTGAAATCTCTCTTTATTTTTAGCCATGATACTTACCAAGTTTTTGGGGACTTTGAAGAAAATGCTAGCACCATGGCAACAAGCTATAATACGCAGTTTGTTAGACACAATGTTCCACCCAGTGAGCAGCGTGTTCTTTCAGCTGGTCGGAAAAACAGACCACAGCCAACTTCTGCTGCATTTCTCCGCCAGAACCCATGGTTCATTTGTGAACCAATCTGTCATGTTAATACAGTTTTGAAAGATACTGCTGAAATTCATCCTTGGTGGCCCAAGGAACTACCAGAAAAATCAGTCAAGGTACCAAAGTACAGCTTGGACTCCACTTCAAGGTTTGACTACCAGAAGATAGATCAACAGAAAGCTGCAGATCACTGTAGAAGAGAATCATCAACTGAAACACTTGGAATGTCAAAAACACAAAGAAAACAAGCTGGATTTTCTGAAAAAATATCATATGAGCACCAATACAACTCACGGCTTGATCCCAATGAACCGATTAAAGGAAAGCGGCATGGAAGTTTTGTCTGGAAGCCCATTGTTTCTATTCCTATTAGAAACAGTTGCAAATCATCCTTTTTTCCACAGAAAGTTTTACAAGGATGTACTCAAGCACACAGTCATGAAAATCAAGAAGTTCCAAGAGCCAAAAAGCTAAGCTCAGGAACGGTACAAAAAGATTCAGACTTGGATACTTTGGAAAATAAATTTTCAAAAGAGGAAAACTCTGCAAGGGATACAAAGGACTTATCAAATGAGATGTCAGGTTCAGTTACTGTTGAACAACAAACAGTAAACTGTGTTTAATTCAATTAAAACAATTAGAATAGTTCAATTGTTCTTTTTGTATAAAATCTTGATTAAAACTTAAGGTTGTTTCTGGAGTTAGCTGTTAACTTAAATATAAATTAAAGAAAATTTTTTTTACTGTTACAAGAATGATTAAGATAGATCTATTTTGTCAGATTTTTTTAGATTTGTCATCTTAGACTGACCATTTTTTTACTAAGCAGTTAAATGAATATTGAGGTAATATTTTTAAACCGTTTAAAGATATGACAAAGTGTTTATGAGTTTTTTCTATACATAAAACAGTAACAATCAATGGCTTTGAAACTTGGCTGAAATTAAGAGAAAATCAATGAACTTTAAGTTCTATTGTAAACTAAAGTGAACAGTTTTAAAATGTTGTAACAATGTTGTTATAGAATGTGTTGAAAAAGACATACACAAGTGTGGATAGTTTTGTTTCAAATATTTTCCATAATTATTTTTTTTAATAAATGAATGTTCAAAAAAACAACTCTTAGCAAATAAATTTAATTTTTTTATTTTTTGTAAACAAAGTTACATGGGTAAAATGGTCCAGTTTTCCAGATTTTAGGTTTTCATTGAATAAGGAAATTAATATGCAGAGTACAATTACAAAACCTGAAAAGGTGTTAATAAAAAACACCATAAATCATAATGCTTAGATTTCAACTAACCTACGAATGGAGTTCTAGACCAATATTTGAACCCTAAGTGCTAATGCACTTTGCACCCCCCCCCCTCCTCCCCCAAAAAATTCTAAAAATCAATAAAATTTCAAAAATTAACAGAACAGCTGCTTGTGGAGAATTTGGATCAACTATTTAGTAAACAGCTGAATGTGTTTAAAGAAAACAGATATGCCCTAACCCATCTCAATAGTGCCAAGTGCAAAGATGTTCTGAAAACATGAACCTTAGTTTAATTCAACTCAAGCTTATCTGGTCTTCTGATTTTAGAATTAGTCGTCTTTCTCGTTTATTGCTTCTTTCCACCTCCAATGACAAATGAATTCACCAAGCAAATAAATCAGGACAGCCAGAACAAAAGCACAGCCGAAGAATGCAAAGATCCCCCAAAGTGGCATTTTTTCCAAGAACGGGTAAACCCATATACCGGAAGCATAGGCAACCCACATCACCCAAGTGGTATAGATAAAACAAAACGATAAAATCGTCTTAATTCCAGTTCTTCGGATAGGGTATTCGTGTTTAAAGAGAAGAATTTCCGCAGCTACAGCAATAGCTGGGAAAGTGTGCATGTATTGGTTCAGCCATCTTGGAATAATTCTTGCCTCTTCTTCGGTGGTACAGGAATGTGGATCAACCGCATAAAGTCCCCAATACAGAAGACAAACGATTATTCCAAGTGGAAAGGCAAAACAGCTGAAAAATATGTCACAAATCCACTCAAATAAGAGCGCTTGTTTCTTGATAAGATGTTGAAATTTGGTCACGGTAGACATATTGTAGTACAGCAGCTGAAATACCATGTTTATAAATGTCAGGAACTTAAATCTGCCGCCATAAGTTTCGTGAGCTTCGAGGCCAAGTTGTGTGTGATATACCATGCCAACTAAGTGAACAATGAAGCAGACATAGTGAAAAAGAAAGGATACAAGGACTCCACCTTTCTTTTCTGTCGCCATGTTTCAATGTTACAACCAGAAATACATGTATTACCCAATATGAAAATGATCAAATTTCTTGGGAAAACGTGGACTAGGCCCAGTCTCCTCTTCCTAGTCTTCCGCCCCAAAGGCGCGCACGCGCAGAAAGTGACTGGGCTCCTTGAAGCCTGGAGATTGGGGAGAGGTGGAGGGAATTTGCTACGCAGGCTATGAGCCCCCCCCCCCCTTCCTTCAGGATTTTGCCGCTGTCCCAGCGATTTCGGTACCCCAGCGTTTTGTGTAACCCCGGGTACGCGAATTTCTAGCGAAAAGTCAGAAATAGGAAAAAAAGAGAAGAACAGAAATAGCGAAATAAGCCTATCAACCGAAGTTTTCCTAGAAACAAAAACTCTTTGAAATGTAAAAAAAAAAATGAAAAAAGGAAAAGGTCATAAAATGCAAGTGCGGGGGTAATTGATTCGCTCGTCATGTCGGTACTCCAGTATTTTATTTTCAAAACAGTTTGATATGAAAACTTCATAGCTGTAAATTACTTAGAACGCTGTATCAACTTGAAAGAATGGGTCGATTAATTTTAGATATTTAATTTTAACTGAACGGCAAACATTACAGTGGCGCCCCCCCCCCCCACGAATTATTTTGGGGGGAATCGACGCCCCACCCCCCTAAAAAAATCTAGCCTTCGAGTATTTGTTAATATATCATTACTAAGCTATTGATAACATCGCATTTTAAAAAAAAGTACTCTCATGAAGAAAAATAATCCCCTGTTACGTTGAATCGATCGGAGCTCTAGATTTTTCGTCCCTTCGGTCCTTGAAATTCTGCACCCCCCTCCCCCCAATCAAATATTTGCTGCCGCCGCCCCTGCATTAAAAATAATTAGAGAAAACTTTAACTTTTCTAATTTAACTTTTTCTGTTCTTATTTCGAGCTTATGTCTATTTGTTATTTCCAAAGATAATTTCCTTTACTGATATGCACCGTGGGTGGTCCATTTTTGTGGCTAGAGGCCAAGCCACTATGCTATCGCCTTGAGCATAGTTACCAAATCAAAAAAGTACACCATTTTTTAAAAAGATATTCAACATTACAATGCAAGAACATAGGGGTTTTTTTGTTGTACTGTAATGCAGTACAACATAATACAATAAATACTTTATTTAAAAGTGCTTTGAGCTTTTAAAACTCATCGTCATAACGCTTGCGACGCTGAGTCTTTTCATTTTTGTGATCGCTATGGTGACGATGATTTGGACGTGAAATCAAATCATCATCACCATCGTCTTCATCATCGCCTTGAGTATCAAATATTACAGAGAACGCCTCCAAGTCCTTGATTCGTTCTCGCAATTCTTTACTCTTCAGATCATCTGCATCTCCCACTAAAGACTGACGCATTTCCCGCACACGAAATCCATCTGGGTCGCCAACATTATGCATGTCTCCGAGCAGTCGAAGTTCTCGACGAAGATCGTTCGCATCCTCTAAGTGGTCGAGCCGACGTTGATCCAAGTCGCGCTTAATTTTCCCTGGAATACGATCTGCTGCTTCGTCTAACCAAGGTTCGCGCATATAGCCGATTTCATCTTCGTTTAATTCATTCTGTCGAATCTTACGTATTTCTCTCCGAAGGTGTAATATATTGCTATTTGTACCAGCTTCCAAGAGTCGACGCCTGAACTTGTGCCGCTTTTTCTTGCTTAAGGTACTAATCCTTTTGGTTCCAAATCTATCTGATTCGCGTCCCTGCGCTTGCTTTTCAACTTGTTCTCGAATGAGACGCTGAAGTTTTGCTGTGTCATCCAAATCTTTGTGGCGAACATCAGCCTTTTCTTGCTCTTTCAAAGTCTTTCCCGATTTAAGTTTATCTTTGTATTCTTTTCCATAAATTTCTTTTGTGTTTTTAGAATTTTTGTTTTCATTCTCTTTACTTTCTTTTTCCTTTTCTTTCTTTTCTTTTTCTATTACTTCCTCTCTAGCTTTGGCTTCATTTAGGCAGTCTGCAGATGACAGACATAAAAAGTTTAAAAGCACCACCAAGTTGACCAATTCAATTTTTTTAAATTTATTCTTAGAAAAAAAGGCGTATTTAAAAAAAAAATATATATATATACCTAATGACAACTCCCTTGCAGGGCTTTTCAGTGTCATATCCCTCCCCCCTTCCCCTCTCCCGGTTAAGAATCTCAACTGATAGGAGGCAAACCAGTTGGCTATTTACAAAGCGTGGTGAATCTGCCCCTGGGATCACCGAGGACAAATTCATTCAGTAGTCCGAGTCGGGGATTTGAAACCGGGTCTTCCGAATTCAAATCCCCAGCTCTAACCACTGAGCCACGCTGCCTCCTACACTTTTTTTCAAATTTACCATTGAAAACTAATTTTGGGCAAGTTTTCGCATTCAAGTTTAGCGTCAAAACGTCACTAGTGCTCATTCTCCTCCTCGGTCCATGACGGAATAATAAACAATTATTGGACGAGGTTGAGCAAAATATCGTGATTTGTCAGTGGCGAGCAGATTCATTATTTGCCGAAGCCGAAGGATTTTAAAAATGCTGCTGAACTTCTGCGCCTGGCTAACCCTACTACCCAAAGTCCAATGCCCCTTCCTTGTAGTAGAAGGTTCATAACAGGCAAAGTCCGGGGTGGCAAACAGAGTGGTGTATGAGTGGTGTATCTCTATCGGGCCACTACAGTTACTAAAAAGGCCTGTTAAAATCCTTTGTTAGAATCTATACAATAAAACCACTGTTAGGTATAGGGCGCCGTTGAAACTGTGCCAACCATTCCCTTGATAAGTTGATCACTGAATGATTACTGAAAGAATCAGATTAGTGACCAACAGCACAAATATGAATTAAAAGAGCCTTCAGGAAGAGCAAGAATGACAAGAGTAGACAAACCCATAATAACAGAGATGAAGGCGACAACTATGAAGAACGGGAGAAGATAACCAAAAATCTTGTTCAACGAAAACTGTTCCCCTATGCTCTGTTAAAGGAAAGTTGGGTTTTGATAATACAATGACAAGGTTAAACCTGCTTATAAAAATCATGTTGATCATGTTGTTAAGGTAGGGACCGCGCAGCATTTTAATTTGGATTGGGACTGCTAGCTCGTGCTACAGCAAGTGCCGTAGGCACAAGCTTTCTAGGGGGGGGGTCCGAGGGCATACTCCCCCTGGAAATTTTTGAAATTTAGAGCCTCTGGAATCATTGAAAATGCTTCCAATTTTGTCAGTCATTGGTAAAAAGGCACTCCATTCTAAACTCTTACAATGTAACATGCTTTTGCTTTTGTAATTATACTTTTTACTAAAAATACAATATTTTCAGAAATTTATGGAAAAATTATTGGGGCAGCTAAAGCCCTATAGCTACCCCCATGTGCGGTCCCTGTAAGGCCCTGCACTCACCATCTTCATCAGGATCAAGGACTCTTTCCACACACAGCCACTCAGTAAGATTCAAATGTTGATATTTCCAATACCACTCACTGATATCATCTTCATATTTCTCCACCATAAATTCACACTGTAGAATTACAAGAAAATTATGCTAGGATTACTGATGCAGGATAGCTGAGTGTTTAGAACTTGTGTCTCTTCACCTCTATGGCCTGGGTTTGGTATTCAAAGTTGCTGTTGTTAGCCAGATTATTGTTGGGGGTGGCCAGTGCCCCCCCCCCCAGTTCCGCTGCCCATGGTTTAAACTGATCTTAACCTGATTTTGAGGATTTTTCTCAAAATTCTTTTTTTTTCTTTTTGATAAATAGCCTTTTAAAGTATGATCTGGGTCATTTGCTCAACCAGTAGTAATTTTTGTTGTATTTAGTTCTATAGCTAGGGACATTTAGATATAGATATTGACATATTAGTTGTATTCTTGTCATAAACTGGGATGTTTAAGTTAAGGTATGCATGCACAAGCATGGTACAGAGCAGGGATGCTGCTGTAAATTTTGAAGGGCATTTCACAATTCAGGAGTGTTAAGATATAATTATTTCCACCTTACCAATAAAACAACTCTTGACAAATTTTACAGGTGGGAAAAATGACCTTGGAGTAGCTGCTAGTTAAACCCAAGCATAATCAACGGCATACATAGAAGCTTGGTTGCAGAATGTGCTGTAAATTATTTTTCACTTAAATTTGGACTAATTAAGGTAACCAGACTGCATATTTGAACATGAAATTCTACATTGGCTTTTTAACTGTTTTCACAGCTGTATCATTTTTACCTTAACAAGTTACATAAAAATTACACAAAAATTACAAATAAAAATGGAAAAAAATAAGGTTGCAACAAAGAGCAACTGATGCCACAAAAAATTGGCTTGCTGCAATCAAACACGAAACTGTTAACTTGGAACATTGAACGTTTTTACCCTTCTTGTAAAAAACTCTAAATGTTTTAGAATATGAGAGCTACGCCACCTTCCCTGTATGTGTCATTTCATTTAAAAGCCCCCTCACCCTGTTTTTTAAGCGTGTGATTTCTGCATCAGGTGAGTCCCACATTTCATCTGGAAAGCCTAGTTCAACTTTAACTCCTCGTTTCCTGAGACTTTTCAGTGTTTTGAATGTAGCACTTTCGACTGCAATAAAATGAACCATAAAAATTAAAATTAGTAAAGAGCTTTATTCTTATTGTGAAGTTGTCAGCATGAAAGTCTGAAAAATTTTGACTTACTTAATAAAACAAAACATTCATGTTACACATTAAAATCTAAACTACCTTGATGTTTATTTTTAATTATTAATGATGATAAAGAAAATTAATTGTAACAATTAATCCAAGAAAACCCCCAAAAATTAAAATGGGTTTTAAATTGCCATGAAAAAACTTCCCTTTTCTAAGAGGAGAATCTGAAATCGTTTAACAAAGAAGGATAAACAAAGTGTAGTGAATTTGACTGGAGAAAATCACAAGTCAGACAAATCCATTTTGATGACAAAATCATATTTAAATCAAGTTCATACACATTCAAATTTTGCAACGAACCACTGAGGCAAAAATGCCTCTAAAAATATATTCATTTAACAACTTTAAATTTAATAATAATAATAATAATATTATAATGATAATAATAATAATTAGTAATAAGAATTACAATATTAATAATTATTAATATTAATATTATTATTAATAATATTAATAATTATTATTAATATTAATATTAATAATAGTGGTTTATATACTTCAATTTTTATTCAATGAATACTGCAAATTACCCAATGGAGCTTTCATGCAATGAAACATAAACTTTAAGCAGTTTTTTAAAAGAAATAATTGACATAAACTTAGAATACTTCATCCTAGAAGTTAATGCCTATCTACCTCAACTTTGTCTAAAACCTAGCAAAACAAAAATATTTAACATATAGATTTATTAGATTGAACAATACGCTCCTTCATCTTGGTGTTGTTGAGCACTCTTGAAGTGCCATATTAGTTACCTATTTGCGATGATGCAACGCTCACTACCTTAATTTGTGATAGTTTGAGCAATCTGGGCCCATGCACACTTCAAAACTATCTGTAGATGTATTGCCCAGTGTCATCCTACATGCGACAGCCTAAGGCTATCATATGGGTATAAACATTACCAGTAATTACTATAAACCAGAATGTTCCAAGCTGCACTGATGAGCTGTAGAACAGCGAAACACATGTCTGCAGAATGAACAATAATGATTTATTATTGGATATCTTTAAACAGAAGGCTGATTGGTAGATGACAACATTTGCAAGACAAGTTCAAATGTTGGGGGAAAAGAGTTGTCATACTTAATTCAGGCTTAAAGACTTTCTCTAACACCATTTCCATCATTAAACTTGAGTCAGTATCACTCACCTTTCTCATACCTTAGAGCATCAGGTTTGTCCTTGTGGACTTTATATTCCAACACATTAGAGCAGGCATTTTCTATTGCTTCAGTTAATCTTGTTTCTCTGTGCAGAATCAAATGAATAGTTATGTATTATCAAATAAAGGGAGCTTGAGACTCACCAGAGGGGTACCCATCATACACCAGAATGCAAAAATCTACACCCTATTTATAAATCTTTTATCACATTTGTTCATTTCCATATATATTAAGTATTCAAAACCCAATATAGTGACCTTGCTCAACATATGAACCCATTCCCATGGCTCAGTGGTAGAGCTCCAACCAGTGTACAGAAGGTCATAAGTTTGATTCCAATCTGGAGTTCACTCTTTGTCTTCACATGTTTATATATGTAAATATTAAGTATTTACAACTGATTGAACTTGATTTATATATAAGCAAAAATGTCAGTAACGGTAATATGTTCAATAATTCAGGCTTGTCAATAAAAGGTGTGCGATCGCACGTGCACATCTATTCACATGCCTAACGAAAGCCAGACATGCGATCCACTGCATGCCTAAAATATAATATTTATCGCTCTTGGTATTTCTTAGCAGTAACTTCTTACTTTTTGAATAACAGGTCATGCTTCTTTTCTTTTAGAATTTGTGGAAAAACATAGATGCAGGTCCCTCTGTTTTTTTTCGTTTTTTTGGGGGCAACCAAGAATTATTTTTTAGTCATCCCTCAAAAGTTGAGGTTGCCGTAAAAAATGAGCTCTATCATGTTAAGAAAAACCCATAAAAAAATATTTTTGCTGAAAGCAGTCTAGACAGTTTGTCTTCTTTGCAGTAAAAAAGCAGACGAAATCTACAAGCACCTGCATTGTTGCATTTTTAGTCACTTAAGTCACCGCATGCCTCGGTCAGCCAAGGCGAGCAAATGATCATACGCCTATTGATTTTTTCACTGACAGGCCTGATAATAGCACCCTTTCCCCCTCCCAAAAAAAAAAATCTCTGCACAAGACTGGTGTCACAGAGTCCTAGAAAATGCAAAAAAAATTCCTTGAGTTAGAAGCCACTAAATAAAAGAAAAAAATACAAATAAATTGTATTAAAAGATAGTTCATAGTAAAATAACACTGTTTTTGATTAACGTAAACAAAGACTTGGAAAAACTCAAAAATTTAAATAAAAGAGTGATTTTCAGCTAAAAAGATATTTTATGCATGGCATTAACATATACACAAGAAAATTTTGTTTGTTTTTTATAGTGGTCAAAGTTTTAAGAAACTTCACAAGAACACTTACATAACAAATAACAAAGAGAATAAGAGAATATTTTTATTTAAGAGATGATTTTCTTTAACCCTTTAAGCCCCAGGTAATTTATCAATGCCTAACTTCTCCTTACATAGCTCAAACAAACAGTATAACTGGTAATGAGAAACTTGGAATTGATCAAGTGTAACAAGTTGTGGAAGTTGAAAAGCCAAATTCTCCCAAACTGCTTATATAGAAAGTATGGAACTCAGTTGGGAGAATTTGCCAACACGCCATTTGTCGTGTTTGGGGCTTTAAGGGTTAAATTCAATTCAAAGAGTAATGTTCAACTTACGATTGGCGATAGGGAATCTTTTTAACTCCTCCTTGAAACGGCTGACCAATCTGGAGTACATCATTTGTTTTACCAGATTCAGCAAGTTCATCTCTTATTTCTTTCACCAGATGTTTACACACTTTTACAAAGACAACAAAAATTTTGAGTTTGAGCATTTTCAAATAAAATCTTTGATTACTAACTGTAATAGAAAACAAAACACAAGTCAGAATTTACTGAAAACAAAAAAAATGAAAAACAGTCAAGGTTGTAAACAATATAAGTTTATCAACTTCTGTTTCATATATCATATGCTAAATTTTACCAAGACCAATAAATGTGTTGGGGCACAGATCTGACTGACCCTCATTTTTCCCAAATGCAAAAAAAAAAATTAAAAAAAAACAAATGTGATTGTTCAATTTTATTTTTTGGTTGTTTTGCTTGTCAATTTCTGTCTCACAACATGCAATTAAAAATGTTTAAGTTAAATAGAAGCTAAATACCTTCGTATCAACTGCATGTGTACAAATGGCCATTTGTCAGTAACACTATTGTTTTTGAAGTCTTTGGTGATGATGGTTGGTCAGTTTTTAAAAATGTCATGTCATAAAACAAAAGATTCACTACGTTGAAATTTCAGTGTTTTGACATATGGCGTGACACAGATCTGATTTATGTAAATTGCACCTGAATTATTTTGAAGAAAATCCATGCCCCAACAAATCAATTTGGTTTGGCCTTAAATATCTGAAGAATTTTCCTCAGAATAATGAATACTAAATATAATCTGATGATATATGCAAATTTTTGACACTTATGGTGTGCATTAGAATTTAATTAAAAACACACTCATCTAAAATACAGTTAAACTAAAAAAAGGTACAAACATCTTTTTATTTTGGCTGTTTTTCGAATTCTTCAAGACAAAATATGTAATGTAACAGGTCAAGAAGAACTTGGTATGTAATCTAACAAAAAGCTGCAAATAAAATTAGCACCATTATAAATCTGATGTGTTATTGAATGCCACAATTAACAATGAAAAAGCAGCAAACTGTTCAAGTTAAACTTCAACTAAATGTAATCAAAAACAATCACACATAGCCAATCAGGTTTTATCAAACTCCACTTGTCTAGTTGATTAAAAAAATGTGTTGCTTGTCTATTTGCAATTAACTTCTTTTTTTATTTTTATTTTTTTAAACATATGTATCTATACCTTGTAGTCATTAAAACCGTCAAAATTTTTTTACCAAAATCAGATATTTCAGTCATTTCCCATTTTCGAAAGCTTCATTGTCTTTTTTTACTCCCAAAATGAAAATGACAACATTTCCTTTAATTTTTAATTCTTAAAGTTTTATTTTTTTAACTTCAATATCAGAGTCTTTTTAAATTGTTTTGAACACTGTAACAAAGAACACAATGTTAAGAAAATTTATATACACATAATTTTGCTAGCACTGAAAATCTATATATACATTTATACCAGTATCACTTGAAATTCCAACAGAACTAAGTATGAAGAAATGTTGAAACTAAATATAAAACATAGCGTTCTTTTTGTTGGAAAAAACACTAACTTTATATGCATGAATAATGTTGCAAATAAAATCAGCTTATCAGGTTGCTCATTATTTATTTCATCCAGGCAAAACTTTGTTTAGCCGAGAAAATTCTCACCGTGACACTTTGTAGGTAGTTTTGCTTCTCTCTCATCAATGCTATCGCTGATTGCCATAAGAAAACAGAGCATGGACAACACTGTAGTATGAACAACTACAGAAGGTCGTAACATTTTCCTTCTTTACTAACTCTGCAGTCTTGTAAACCACATAGCCAAACGTCCTTGTGAAACAGTTGTTCTTAGCATTTTAACTGCCGAATGAATTGCAATTTGAATATAAATTTGACAACATAATTTCATTGACTTTCTTCCCCCCGGGTCAAACAAAAAATTCTTGTTTTACTACAACTTTCCATATATGGTTCTGCTTTCGTCGTAGTTCGGAAAATATCTTCGTTATATCTTCGGGACGTCGCGTTTCACTCGGCGTTACAACATGGCGGCTGTAAGTTGGACTCTGCAAAAGTTACGATTTGAACTAACAGCTTGTCAAAAGTGTAAGACTATAAGTATAGTTTATCTTTTTGATTTGAAAATCCAAGTTTCATGATTTTGACTTTTCCTTCTAGGCCTTGGAGCCTTCAGTTTAGTGAGAAACGCCAGCAAGAAAGCTGCTGGAAGCACGAAAAATCAAGGAAAGAACAAAAAAGGAAAACGTCTTGGAGTAAAAAAACATGAAGGTACAGTAAATAATAATAATAACAATAATAATAATAATAATAATAATAATAATAATAAATCAGCATTTATATAGCACTTATTCAACGCTGTTCTAAGTGCTTAGGGCCGTACGTAGCTATTTTTGGCTGGGGGGGCAATGTTGTTCAACTTGAGCCCAAAAGTTTTGGAAGAGAGAGAGGGGGGAGGGAGGGGAACTGAGGGTGGGATAAAAATACTGGTTTTTCCCCAAAGTTTTTATTTGCAAGCTAAATTTACTAATCATCTTTCATAATTAGTATTTTTAATAACGGTACATGCAGCATACCCTTTTTATTCACAATTTTATTCAGTGTGCACTTTTGCTTGGGGGGGGCAGTTCCCATCCCCCCCGCTCTGTATGGCCCTGGTGCTTTACAAGTTGATTACAGGGTTTGACAATTGAGGGTCTTAGAAAGTCCGCTTGAGCGGCTCACATGTTAAGGTGCAACTGGCAGCCGATAAGAAGTGCCCTCAGTGGAAGAAACAGACCACAACACCGGGATCACTACCCTGCTCTTTTTGACAAGTGCTTGGGTTCTTTTAAGTCCCTCGATAGAAGGGTCGAGAGACTGGACCTACAATTTAACATCCTTATCCGAGAAGACGTGAAAATCTAACCATTTGCAGATGTTAGAGCAAAGGCAGCACCTTCTCCTTAATTATTTTAAGACCCTAAGTGAAGGTCCGGCTGGGACTAGTAAAGCAAAACTTTAATGTCAAACCTTGAGTTTATCCAATATTCGTACTGGTCCTGGAAGATAAAACGTCTGCTATTACATTTATCACTTTATTAAAGTTTATGAACTTTGTTTATTGATGTTAAAAAGTTATTTATTCCATTGATATTAGTACTGCTGTGATGAAGGGCTAATGCTCTAAATGTCAGCTCCTTATACACAAGTCAGATAATCGCCTCCCCCTCCCCCCTGGGACATAGATGGACTAATAACTATTGAACAAATATTTTGTTGCAGAATGTGAAAATATATGAAAACCCACCAGGATACTTTATGAGAAACATTAAGAAGTTGTTAACAGTAATGTCTATCACAACATACTCACCTTTTCTGCTGTGGCTTGTGTGATGTTCGAGGGAAAGAAAATCCTCATCAACATAAAAGTTGTGGAAAATCATAATTGTCATATTTCAATGTTTAGCTCAGTTTTATTAAAGTTCTTTTTCTGTTTTGACAAAAACTGTGGAGGCTTGATTTGTAAAATCGTCTCATGTGCCAGGGAGTGAGGATTGGAGTTTCAAATGGCTGCAGCATTAAACTGCTTTTAGCAATGATCAAAAATTTTAACATTTATGTAGTTGTCTTAAATGTGATTGAGTATGAAGGGCCTCACCTTTTCAATGGATTTTGTTCATAAAGCAACCTCTCAGTAAATAGACACTAATTAGAGTTTGGTTTGTTGGCTCTCTACCTATTTAGGACAAACTGTGATAGCTGGAAATGTTCTGGTACGACAAAGGGGTTACAATTTTCATCCAGGAATGAATGTAAGTGACCAAATGTCTTTAAAAGCTATTGCAAAGAAAAAAATGCCCTCTTTTATTACAGACTGAAATCACCCAATTGTCCACACATGTTTAATTTCAATGTCAATTTTATTGTGACACCTCCCCCATGGGGCTTTTCAGTTTCACTTTCCAAATTAATACAAGATTCAACTATAGAGGGTCTTAAATTGTTCGCTAGAGCAGCTCATGTATATTTCAAACATTAAGAAATGCCCTCAGCGGACGTGGTTGGCACAGTTGGTAAGATCTCTGCTTTCCAACCACAAGGTCCCCAGTTCGATTCCGGCAGTTTGCTGAGATTTTCGAATATTTGTGTGACCTTATTTTCCGCCTAAGCCAACTCAGCTTTCCATCCTTCCGGGGTAGGTAAATGAATACCGGCATTTGCTGGGAGCTAACTAGCGATGGATTAGTGTCCCGTCCAGGGGAAGTCTATGACTCTCATCCGCTTAACACTACAGAAACTGGAGATAAGTGCCAGCTCCATAGGCCACTAGGCTCGTAAAGGATTTAGCTAGCTCAGTGAAACAGACAGAGCATAACACCAGAATCACTACCTTGATCTTTTCAGCAATTGTGTGGGTTCTTTTAAGTTATCCAATGGAGTGTCAGGGGACTGGACCTAGGGTTTATTGTCCTTATCTGTAAAGACGTAAAGGTCTAACCTTTTGCAGATGTTACAACAAAGGCAGCACCTTCTCCTCAATTATTTTAAAACCCTGAGTGTTGGTCTGGCCGAGAATTGAAGCCAATCCTCTTGCTCAATAGACTGGCACCTTAGCAACTAGGCTATTAAACCAGTGGGATTAGATTCCAGTAAATAGCTATATAATTAATGAACTACCACATTTATTTGAATAAAAATTTTAGAAAACGTTTAGGGGAGTCAGGTTGGTCTAGTGGTTAACACTTACACCTCCCACCACTACAGACCTGAGTTCCAATCCATGGGGTTCCCATGTGGGCTGAGATTTGTCAATCTCAATCTGACTTCGAGGGTTTTTCTCCTGGGGGGGGGGGTACTCACCATCTATCTATCTATCTATCTATCTATCTATCTATCTATCTATCTATCTATCTATCTATCTATCTATCTATCTATC
>JAOEHV020488532.1:0-22442 GCA_025447995.2 Isaurus tuberculatus | reverse complement strand
AACGTGGTGCTAAATCTCTCTAATGAGTTAAACCAACCACCAAACAATAAAAATGGCGGGAAAATCGTCGTCACGTGGTCACTCTTGCCGTTCACGTTTCACGTAAACGTGGTGTTAAATCTCTCTGAGTTAAACCAACCGCCAAACATTAAAAATGGCGGGAAAATCGTCGTCACGTGCTCACTCTTGCCGTTCACGTTTCACGTAAACGTGGTGCTAAATCTCTCTAATGAGTTAAACCAACCACCAAACAATAAAAATGGCGGGAAAATCGTCGTCACGTGCTCACTCTTGCCGTTCACGTTTCATGTAAACGTGGTGCTAAATCTCTTTGGTTTGAAACAAGAAAAGTTAACCAAGTTATTGGTTACTCCGACATCTCAAACATTTTCAAAAACTTTCGTTAGAGAACAGTAAAATTGTATCACTGCTACTCACTGATGACTCAAAGCGTCCCAGAGATCTTTAAAATTAAAGTCGGTGAACTTGTAGCCTTCTCGGGCAAAAGCTAGTACTGCATTTGGTCCCAACCATACACTGCCATCCATACGCGGTGTGAAATGGACTCCTAGAAAGGGAAACTTGGGGTCTGGAACCTAGAAATTATTCAATAACAGAAATTTCGTACAAAGAATGTGATAAAATGGGATGCTGCGTCGGTGTTCATTGGTCAAATGATAAGGTATCATGTGGCTGATAGATTGGACGACAACGGTGACCAGAAAAATAACATTTCACATAGATCCCAAGTTTCAGTAGGTCCTATGCAGGTCACCTATAACTAACAAACGATAAGAGGGGATATTTGTCATAACACAAAAGGTTTTTCAGCAAAAAACAAATCTTATTTTAACAAAACTAGGGGTCAGGATTGGTTAGCAGTCAGATCGTGCTTCTCACCTTTACAAGGTTCCAAGATTCAAATACTAGACTTTGCATGTCAGCTGAGTGTAGGCCAGCTGATCACTAATTCTTGTTTCTGATAAATTAAATTTTCTCCTTTGTTCTTTTGTTCATGCTTTTTTGCCAGAAAAAATATCTTCAAAACACATGTCAATGGATCAAGTATATTATTTATATTCTCTTGGTCCATATCATACGCATATCAATTATTGACATCTATGTTATATTACACATCTATGCTTATATTGCAAACTACATAGTATTACATACCATAAATTAAAACATTAAACATATACATTCAAATTTAATCAACTATGACATACTGGATAAATATTGCCTTTAACCAAGTGACATTTTTCTGGTTTAAGAACCAAATACTCGCCACGAAATGGAACAATTTTAGGTTCACTGCTGCAGCCAGACATTTTGGCCAGTCTGTCAGCATACAGCCCAGCACATGTTATCGCATACTTGCACTTGATAGATGGCTGTAAAGAGAAAAAGTGTCAAACGATGCCATAGTAATTCTTCTGTGTCTTAGAACACTGGTCAAATGATCCATCAAAAAATATTCCATTGCTATTATGTTGCTCTTACAAATGGCAAATACTGTAAACCACAAATTTCTAGTTTTCTTAAGGCAATGACTGAATATTTTGACCCGCAAAAGTATTGAAAACTAGAAAAAATGCAATTTCAACAACACTGCAACATTGATGCTGTCAGTGGGGGAATTTGTAATCTAGAAGAAGTTTCAGAAACAGAGTGGTGTTCTGACATGGATCATGTTTAGAGCAAAGGCCGATAAGGTAATAAAAAAGTGTATTCAGCCTGCATTATTGGATTGGATTTAATGCAATTTAGAAGTGTTGGAAGGTGCATGATCAGAACAATGAAGCTTGCAGATCAAGAGTGTCAAGTGCTAAATTTCTGGAACAGTTTGAAATTGATATTTATCTGGAGAAGCTTGTGAGAAGGTATCATAGACATTGTGCTTTGATGGGAGATGGATAATCCTAAGGCAAGTTCTTAGAATCAATTACTGATTACTGTTTATACTGTAATTAGTTAAACAACAGAATTGAACAGGTTTCATTTGAGCTGCACTGTAATCAAAACAAATCAAGAAGCTGAATCTCATGCAAAACTTACCACATCTTTACCATGAATGGTGACTGGATACTCAGGTTCTAAAAAATAAGCATTATGATCTCACTCAAATACAGTTAGAGAGTTTAAAACTAATAAATAGAAGGAAGTGGAGAGAACAATTTTGAAAACCTGAGAAAAAAACACTGTAAATTCAAAGTAACAACTTTTTTCTTCCTGCGACTGAATTACAACATGAAGTATGCTACCGTTTCCACCAGACCAAGATTTTCGAGTTTTCTGACACTCTTTTGATTGAAGGGCAGAGTTTTTCTGACTAAAAATAAACCAAGATTCTCTTCCCGCTACATATCACTCACAATGTCTAGACTGTCTCAACCCACTTTGATGTTGGGGCTCCTTTCTAAAATGTCAAAAAAGTGTCAAAAATTCATCAAAAATCAATGTCCTGGTGGAAAGAGTAGCACAATCTGCACTGTAAGTCTGTAAAAATTATATCTTAGTAAATCAGTCTTTAGTACAATACATACCTTTCCCTTGTTGATCATTAATTGCATTAAAGATGAAATCTGTTACCTAAGGGTAATGCAAAATTATAATTAGCTAACAGTAAATATGATTACAACAAAATAATACTAAACAAAAGTTCAATGCACTTCTCATTGCATTTAGGAAACACAGGAAAATATGAACAAAATAAAATGTAATGGCACTTCAGTCTGCATTGTCATTTGTAGCAGACAAATATTGCTGGACAAAGGTAAAATCTTAACCCAACTCTCCAATGATGAGACATGAACATATGACACTGATGATAATGCCCATGCATATTTAAGTTTATCTGCAGACAAGGTGTTTGTTCATCTGTGATTTCAAACATCCAGGGTTTTCATGGGCAGTTGTGAATCTTTCTCCAGACCTTTTCTGAACAAACTATTTTAGAATGTTAGTATTAGCTAATAAAAATGACAGCATTACAGTTTATACAAAGTTAAAATTACTCGCTGTGCAAAAACATTGGTACCTCATATTCTGAAAATATATCTCCTCCAGAATTCTTGAAGTTTTCTCCATATTTTCTTGCAACCAGTCCCCAGTCCACAATACCAGTGTTTGGTGAATGAATGGCACAGAGGCCCTGGAATTGATTAAAGTAAAGTTGCTCTCAACAAGACTTACTTGAATCTGATTGAAGTTTGAATAATATTATTTTAAGGCTCTAAAAATAATTGTTACTTCAAATGCAGTATGAAAAAGAAGTATGAAGCAATGTTTTTAGAATCTATATAATTATAAAAATTATTTCATTCTTAAATTTCTGTACTTGTAGAATGATATAATTTACTCCAAAACCAGAGGAAAGATAAAGCAAAACAATACAACTGAGGAAAAAGGCTTAATCAAGTAGTATTGTCTATCCATAAATCAAACCAAAAATTGAAGCAACTCAGAAGAGTGAACATCATGTGTTCATCATTTTTATTAATAATTAAGAAACTGATAGGATATTAAACTCAGTTGACAGATTTTGGGTTTTCATTGTTGCCAACAAGAAAGAGAGAATGAGAAACATGTTCTGTAAGTTAGATAGTTCAAAGTGTTTCAAACTGATAAAATGATGGCAGCAAAAAAGTCTAAAGCAACCAAATAAAAAGGTCCTAATCATTATGGTAACATTACAACAAAAATTGCTGTTGTTAACTTCTATAAAATGAATGTGTAAAATGTATTAACTGGATTACCTCACAGTTAGGCTCGATCTCCTTGATCCCCTTTTTATCAACTAAGGTCAGATTTCTCACACCATTCTGTTTTCCTCTTTCAAACAAGTTATGAAGTAGAGGCACTTCTCTCTCTTCAACTGCAACAATAAGCTTTAAACAAAGATCATTACAACTTAGTCATACATGCAGAAACAGTTCTAACCAAATGCACAAGTTCTCCTTAGAAATTAAGTTAAATAAAGTTCACAGCACAAAAATTAAAGATCAAGAACATGTACATAAAATTATGTAAGTCTACCTGTGGAAGTTGAAAAAGTGTATTTTGATACCAACTGAATATAATTATAACTCCTTTAATTATCAACATTCTAGTTGCAATCAAAATAGAATAAAGTAGAACTTTGAGATTTTGGATTTATCATGTAATGCATGTACTATGCTTCACTTAATATTAGTTTTATGGTCAGGGCACTTGGTCAGGTCTCTACCATCCAACAAAACACTCTTAGATTCAAAACCCTGGCTTTATCTCATGTTACATATTTTCCTTCTCAAACTCATTAATAATTCATCAAGTTAAACAAAAGATATCATAACCGTGACCATGGTTTGGATGCGTGATCTTAATTACCATAATTTTATTTCTTCGTTTACTCGTTAGTTTTAGGTTCGATTGAGAAGATATATCAAATACTGGAGACAGTGTTTCATCACATATCCAAAAACTTTGAATTTCGTCAAAAATACTCCGCTGCGCGTCGTATTTTCAACGCTGTTCTCAGTGTTTGGATATGTGATGAAACACTGTCTCATGTTTGATATTTTTCTTCTGAAAGACGATATGACTGCAGAACTTAATTTTGCTAACATTTATTGAGTTAGCATCATTTTCTGTTAGTTCTAGTAACATTTTGTTATTATATGGTTTAACCTTTCTTAATATATGTGTACCTTGCCACATTTTTTATATGGAATCTTATTCTCATCACAGTATTTATATGTCAAGTCCATTCCTTCCACACACAACTTGGCCTTAAGGGAGCCTGGTTTGTAGTAAACTCCAGCATGTATTACTCCACTGTTGTGACCTGTTTGGTGAAGAGCTGTAATAGAAAGGAAGTTCATCTTTTGTATAAAATGATAAAATACTAAAGAGTACATTTACAATCTAGGAAAAATATTTATCAAGAACAACTTACATTTGTAATACGTATCATGACGCATGTACAACAGAAACAAATAGTACTGAAAATATATAATTTTTGTGGTATTATTGACCACAATACAATTCAATACCAAACAAAACTATTAAAAACTTATAACCATATAGAAAATAGCTTGCTATAATATAAAATTATAAATTATATGTATTTATTTATCATACATAATTTTACTATATATCACATACATCATGTACAGCAAAATATTTGAAATTTGTGTACAATTAAAAATAAAAACTCTGAAGGCTTCAGTTCCTTAATTTTTAGTTGTAGAAAATTAAAATCATTAAAAAGAGGTTATGAATTACCAAACGGGCCATCAAAAAACAGCTGAACATTCAAGTAACTCAAACCGAATAAGCTGCATGTCTGATAATATATAGAGTAAAACGAATAGTTCGGGAAAACTTTTTTCTCACAGCCCACTTCCGGTTGATGACCAGAACACTTCCTTGCCCCTCAGGCCCATTGGGTTCCAGTGAGTACAGACCTAGTTCATTTTCTTTCTCTAGCACAGCAAATCTAAGGTGAGGATATCTCATTCCAAGCTCCCTAGCAGTGGCCAAACCAACAATACCTCCTCCCACGATAACAATGTCGTACTTTGCATCAGAGCTTGATAATCTACATTGGAGAATGAATAATATTAGTGCGCGATTATTTAATTGGAAAAAACGGTGCCTTGTAACGACTTAGTACAAAACTTGTAAACATCCAGAAACTACCTAATTTGCAGTTACTTCTTGCTTAAAATTTCAAGGCGATAGTTCCCATTGACATAATGGGTCTTAAGAAAAAAAAACGAAAATAACCTTTTATGAAGTGACATCTCGTTTGAACACCGGGCTTTTGTAAGAAAAGAAGATATAAAGGTGTTCTTCGCAACCTTCGAGAGACCTCCCCTTAGCATTGTCAGAACACTTGCTTTTCTGCCATGGCTGACATCGCTGTGCCTCCCTTTGTGTCCGAGAATGGAAAGCTGTTCACAAGGCAAAAATGGCGCAGAATACTGCATGATTACAGGCTGTAAGATGCCTATTCTTTTCCATACAGCGTCTTTTCCAGTATCATTTTTCCTATCACTTAGTATCAGTGATCTTGTAGAAAATAGACTAGTTCCATTCCTCCACGGTAAGTTACACAGGGAACCCAAAGCAAATGCAGTCGAACCTGCCGCCGAAGTCCAGAAAATTGCTTCGCCTATAATTTTTACCACTTTTAACAGATCATCTCCATTTAAGCGGTGGTGTTGAACATTTACGAACTCCCAAGGGGACTTTTTGTATTGTTTTTACCTGTTTTAAGCGGTCATAGGTAGTCAATTATTTCTTCAGTGTTAAGTAACTGATTAAATTTCCTCAATTATTTTTGCAAATTATAACGCCGGAAATGAATGTTTCTTATTTTGAGGCCACACGTTTTTTCAACATTGGAGATCGAAATCGGTTTTCATTAATTTTTGTTTAATACAGTAGTACGAGAAATTATCCCCTTGAAACTGGCAGAGCAAATTCGGCCGTGAATGTAAATGTAGCACTGGGAGCTAGCGTCTCCATTGCAAGATGAGCAACTGAGAGACTTTGCCGAGTTGGTCATCGGCCAACCACAGTTTGCAGGTGTCCGGATATTTTATCCGGACAAGTTTTTTTTTTTGGCGTTAACTTTTTTAACTTTGGTGTCAGCCTCCTCCGCAGGCTCTATTGGGACTCACTATTCTCTCTCCTCCCGCCCCAGACTCCTCTCTTCATCTTGCTTTTGCCACTATCTCCCAGTCTCCGAAAATAATTTTTTTCGTTCCTCAAGAGTTAGGACGGTCTAAGTGCCACTGGACAAGGATATGACGACACAAAGTCTAACCTTTTTTGAAAAACCTGTGACCAAAAAGGTGCTCAGTCCGATGTATGTACGATGTCTTAAATGAACACGTCTTTTCAAGAAGAGAAAAAAAAAATCATTTACAGCCCTCCGTGCGGCGGTCTGTTTCCGACTAAAGCTGTAGCTGATTGCAATTTTATTTATGGAAACAAGATAAACTTTGCCGATGAAACTACAACCAGTTGTAAGACAAGTACTAGAGTAAAAACACTAGAGCTAAATCCGAGGATAGCCCTTCGTATCAGTAATGGTGCAAATCAATCAATATTTGGTTGTGATCATTTTAAAATAAGAGTGAACTTTATAAATATTTTTTCATAATTTACATGAATACTCTATTTACACTATAAGTTATATCTTGTGTTTTTCGTAAACAGTAGCGCTATTTTTTAAAAAATCAGTAAGATTCAGTTGAAGCTTGATTGTTCTTAATTTTCAGATTTCGGCCTTAAATTATTATTATAGAACTCTAAATTTATACAACACCTATTCATTGCAATTAGTAAAAAAAGCGTTACTTATAAAGTAATAGAAATAAAGTTTTGTTTGGACCGTACTTACGAGCTAGACACATTTTCCGTGTGTATAAAAAGACCCAAAAATACCGGAATATTTCTAGCTTGAACTTGTTCTTAGTTTTTGGACAAAACTAAGCCCGGTTGATATTATAAAGTTAATTCTCATATTCTTTCATACAATATCGGCAACCTTGAAACCAGAGTTCAAATATTATTTTTTCTGAATATTTCGGTTGCTTTTAAATCTGAGGGAGTTTACAAGGTTTGACATTTGAAAAAGAATTACATTTTCAAAAGCTTTCTTTCTGAATTATTCCTTATTAATATTATAATAGATATTTTTAATTGTACACAAACCTATATTCATAAAAATAAGTTTCTTTGCTTTTTTTGACCTTGCGCTTAATTGTGTCTGGACAGAAATCTAGACTATACATTTAAAACGTAAGAATAGATACTACATGCGTGCTGTAATACAGCACTTGGGCAATTATCATAGACATTAAGGCAGAAGTAATTTGGCATAACATCTGGAACAAATTTTAACCCATTGTTGGAAATTCTTTGATTATCGCAGTAAGTAGTGTAAGGAGATGTTTCATGCATTAGGGCTTTAACAGAGCGAATAAAGTTTACAGAAGGTCTATAACACTGGCCTTAAACTTTTCACAACCACACACACGTTGCACGAACCTTTCAGCAAAAATAAGCAATCAAAATAGTAAAATATTTAAAAAATAACTTCGCTTGCCCTTAGCTGAGGCAAATTAATTGTGTTAGTTGTCTATGAGACCTGTTGGCCCTCGAGCGCATGCGCCCTTACTCCTTCAACCCTCTAAACACACACAGAAACGCTACTTGTATTACATTTCACCAAATACACCAATCAAGTTAACCCAAAACCCTTCCCATTCTCTATGGCGACAATAAGTCTCTCCCTAAGCATGGCCCTACTTGCATAAGGTGGTAATAAGAGGCGGTTAAAGCACGTGAGCGCAGTTGGAAGTCTGTCCAACTCCTGTCCATTTTGCTGAACAATAAAAGTCAACTTTGCCAACCCTTTCAGGGGAACTCTGTCACTACCAGTCACGAATGATAGAAAGGCTTTCTTTTGTTCATCCGTCATCTCGTTCACTACCTGCCACAGCATAGTAACCGTGGGGTGGTGGGGTGAGTAGCCATCCTCATAGGTAGCCGCTCGTTCAAGCTCACGGAAGTCAAGCACAGGGCAACCACAGATTAAAAGCTCAAGTTCATCTGGGTGGAACAACGTCAGTGCAGAACCTCCACAAACCTAAACACACAATACAAGCTTTAATAGTCAAATTTCAATACAACCCCCTATATTAACCATACATTCAGTCGAGAATTCAGTGCATCATAAATGTTTACACTGGAAAAAAAATGCGTACCACAACCTTAACTTATATTTCGAGGGTTGCAGCACTCCTAACCTTATAAAGATAAAAGCACAATAACTAGTAATCTAATCGTGAATAGACCTCAAAACTCGACTCCAACTGAAAAGATTAAAAGCTAAAATCCTTTTACGAGCCTAGTGGCCCATCAGAGCCGGCGCTTATCTCCAGTTTCTGTGGTGTTAAGCGGATGAGAGTCCATGACTCCCCCTGGACGGAACACTAATCCATCGCAGGTTAGCTCCCAACCGAAGCTGGTACTCGGAAGGATGGAAAGCTGAGTAAGCTTTGGCGGTAAAGAAGGTCACACAAATGTTCCATTTTCGGTAGAGTCGAGGAATCTAACCTGGGACCTTGTGATTGGAAGGCACAGATCTTACCAACTGCGCCGCCATAAGTGAAAAGATTGATGTATTCCTAATGCAAGGGGTTGTATGGAAATTTTGCTGATTTAATCAACTCTAACTTGAAGCTGAGGTTTCGAGCATTTCTGGCTCTTCGTCAGAAGAATGGAAGGTCATTTTCTATTTCACTCACAGCGATAATAAAACATTTCAATCGAGTTGAATAAATCATGTTTTGAACTACTTGCTGACAATCATCAATAGTATTTTTAACTAGTATTAGAAACACAGTACGGTGATTGAGTAACTTAATGCTACATAAAGCATAGACACATTTTATGCTTCCTTCATTCAGCTGATAAAATTATGATCCATTGAATAGTTTTACTTTTAAAAAATAAATAGAGGATATTACACGGTGGCGCGAACCTACGAAGTTTATCTTCAAGTGGAAAAATTATTTCACGAGTGAGCGCAGCGAATTGTGACGAGCTATTCTTAAAATGCTTAGAATTCTAAGGCCTCTTCGTTAGATATTCTCGGTTTTTCACGTGACGACATAGCGGCCATGTTGGTGTACCCTCGACAAAAGAATTTTGATAATTTATTTTGTTCGCGGCACCAACATGGCCGCTCTGTCTATTGTCAATTGTGTCTCTCGGGATTGTGTGAAAACGATCTATTCATAGTTATTCTCTTTCCCTGGAATTTTTTTTTTTGTTATTTGTTACAGTATAACGTTTCGATATACTAGTAGTCCAAACCTTTTTTATCAGGATAAATCTTGTAGAAAGACGACTTATTATAACTCGCAGTTTGACAAACGATAGGAAAAAGACAAATTTAAAATCGAAGGAGCCCCGAAGAACTTCATTAACTTTTTCTGTACCTTGTGAAATCCCGACGAAAACGCATCAAATTGCTTTGCAACACTGGAGACAAGTAAATAGTAGACATACTCTTCAACAAAGCGCTCTCGATTCTCCTCCGTGACAGGAATTTCAGCACCGTTTGGAATTAGTTCATAGTCCTTAAAATCTCCAAATGAGGCTGTTTCCGACACCTACGAATAAGAAATAAAGTTTTAAGTTTGAATTTAAAACTTCTACAAGTAAATAGTAGACATACTCTTCATCAAAGCGCAGGTTCTACCTACTCTTTAACCTGAAGATGGTCGAGTGTACCGAAAACGTTTGTTTTAATAACTTTTATACATATTTTTAGCCTTATATTTTTAATAACACGATAGAACATGAAGTTATTTTGTAAATATCCAAAAATAATGTTCACGGCCTTTTCAAACATGATAACCAAAATGCACCCAAACAGCGCTTACATACGTTGACCTTGCTCTAGCATTCAGTTGAGTTATGGCTTTATTTTAATGTACGTGGCTGAATGGTTTCATTCAATGAATGGTACAAAAGTTATTGCTTTTAACCAATTATATACCAAAGGCAAGAGAAAACAGTTTCACGCGTCACCTACGCTCACTAAGTTTTGGCGCGAATTTTTCCCGTCCGTCAGGCAAGGGATTATTTGAATGTAGGTAGCACACTATGCGATCCAGTTTGGCCAATAAGTATTTCTTGAAAATCCCGCCTGAACATTAGTAAGGATACCAAAATCCTCATTTTAAAACCCCACTAACCGAAAAAGTATTTTTGTCAAATCTTTATTAGCTGTTATACAATGAAACAAATTCCTCGACTTAGTTTTACACCTATCATGAACATAAAACTATGAAAATTGTAAACAAGATAACACATATTTCTCAAACTCTTGCTCCAGACAAACGAAAATTAACTGAACCTGCAGTAGTTTATACATAGCTTATCTTCCGCATGAACTGAAACACTCCAGTGTTTATCTTCAACAAACTGAATACTAACGCAAGAGAAGACAACTAGATATTGAAACTGAATGTTTGAAACAAAACACAGCAATCAAAACTCCAAAGATGTTAGCATTTAGTTTTTGTTTATATAAAGCGAGTTTCGCATTGTTTCATTTGACCGTCTAAAATATCTTATCGACAGCAACGATCCTAAATCCAGTGTTTAATTTCGAAACCAAGTCCAAGTTCGCTGTTCGCGATTCATATGTTTACAATCGACGCTCTTGTAATTGTTTTTATAACATCTCAAGGCCTCCATAACGGCGTATTTGTTTATCAGAAGAACGCTCAAAGTTCACAGCAGCTAAAATAAAATATTGAAGACCTTCTTGATTGTCTTGATAAACTATAAAAGTTGAACGGCACTCGAAGTATCGAACGAATGTAAGTATTTATCTCAATGCGCATGTAGCCTTCTTGAATCTAACTGTTATCTTTACGATTTTGTATTTAACCCATTTCGATTTCCAAAAACACAAGTCAAAAAACGTTAGGAAAAACACGTTATAACCTTCTGCAGGATTCATATCGGAACTACGGGACTGAAGATCGTCATTTGAGCTTGTCCCGTAAGTCCCTTGAATTCCCGTAAGGGACGTTCCGGGATAAGGGTCAGCTTCAAATGTTATGGGATACGGGAATGGGGGATTCGATTTGGACAGTACTGTACACCTATCATGAACACAAAACTATGAAAACTGTAAACAAGATAACACATATTTCTCAAACTTTTTGCATAAAACACCATAGAGCTTCGAAAACTTTTCGAGATTTAATCTTCGGTTTAAAAGCGCTGAAAATAACGTTTAAGGACTCCACGTTTCAAATGATTCTGGGGTTTACTCCGCAGTCCCAAGTATAGATTCCTTGTTTCCCAACATCATTAAAATTTCGATTTAGTAGGTATACAGGTTTAAGACCCCAATGAGTTTTCAACCTTTGATCACATGATGTTTTGTGGTTCGTCTTTTGTAACTCCAATTATAAACTTAATGTCATGTCTAGTCTTTGCTTCTGATTTTTCGTTTTTGCTCAGAAGGTATTCAATCTGGCTTCAAAACTAATCTTGTGGTTAAGCAAGACCGAAAAATCCATCCTCATCATCATTCATCATCCTCATCGTCATTCATCATCCTCATCATCATTCATCATCCTCATCGTCATTCATCATCCTTATCGTCATTCATCATCCTCATCATTCATCATCATCATCATCCTCATCATCATTCATCATCCTCATCATCATTCATCATCCTCATCATTCATCATCATCATCATCCTCATCATCATTCATCATCCTCATCATTCATCATCATCATCATCCTCATCGTCATTCATCATCCTCATCATTCATCATCATCATCGTCATTCATCATCATCATCCTCATCATCATTCATCATCCTCATAATTCATCATCATCATCCTCATCGTCATTCATCATTCATCATCATCATTCATTGTTATAATCCGTCATCATTTATCATTTCCCTTCATTATCTTCATCATCAACCAGCATTATCAATACCTGAAAACTGTAGCAAAACGTGTTTTCCACATCTCCAGTAAAATTCAACAGTTCCTCCAAACTCCTTGCAAGAGATGGTTGAACACTTTTCAAATCATGCAGATCTGGGGTACCTCCCTGAAGTTTCTTGTAAATGACTGGAGGAAAGTGGACATCAAGAATAACACCATTGTAAATTGCAAGACCCAACAGAACACCAACAAGCTCAAATTCCTTCTCAGATTCAAGAGAGGCACCATTGATCCACATGCTACGACTCTCATTTAGGTACGTAAACATCCCATACTCTATAAACAAAAATAAAAACAATTAAAAGAGAGTTGCAAGGCCAGCATAGCTGTATCGATTTATTTTGTTAATTTACATACTGTAAGTTTTAAAACCTGTTTGAATTAATGTGTTTTAAAAAATATTGTTCAATCTGCATGATAATTTGTTTTAAAAAATATCCATTTTCAGTGTCCTTCTATGTCCACATATTTAATGATTTGCCGTCGCAGTCATGTCCAACTGTCCAAACTGAAATCCTCGAAGACGCTGAATAAAAACGTGTGAGAACACTTAGTAAAGACGAAATCTGTGATTTCATTCTGTTGCACTTTCAATTATGTAAACTTCGATACAAATGGTTTTGATGCCTGACCTGAAACCCAGTGTCAGATTAAAAACATTTTTCTGTTTAAAATTATGTTCTAATTTGGCTTATGTACCTCTTTTCACATTGCTCATGCAAGGAAAGCGTTTTTAAAGGTTAAGAAAACTCCTCAAATAGCTATCATTGAGCATATTTTGACTTTACATTAATGTATATACAGAAAAATTAAAAAGATAACAATAATTTTAGTTTAAATCTTAATAAGTACTAACAACTAAGGTTCTGTTAAGTTGTGTCAGTCTTCCTGGTTTTACCTAAAAGGATGAAATGCATATTTTTTTAATTTTTATTCTATGTTATAATTAAACCTAAATGAAATAATGCCCAACATACAATTTAAAATACCAAAGCAGTCTTTTGCTTATTTATCATAAGTATATCTAACTGTTTTTTTATTTTTGCAAATTATTAAAGTGAAGAAATGACACTGGAAAATAATTACACAAACTAGTATACAAAGGCTTCAATAACACAATGCATCATTTGAGCAGGTTGTATAAATCAATCACCACAGCCACGTTAGAACAGGTTAATGAACACTTGTAAGCTTCCAAAACAAACTCAAATATGGCAATGAACATCATTCTTTTTATTGATATCAAAACCACTTTTTTGTCAATACTTTTAATTAGTATCACATTACAAGCGATCTGTAGAGGATATTCAGATGATAAGAAGACTATTTCAATCTTTTTTTTCCTTTTTAAATAATGCATTTTCAAAAAAATAAATATTTTTTTGTTCAACAAGTTGTGTCATATTAAAACAGTCATGCTTGTCTCTGGGCCTTAAGGACTAAAAATATGTCAGGAAATTAGGATTCCATTGACTTGTCATCCATTCATTGTCAAGTTCTAACAGTTACAGTATAAGATAATGTACCTTCATCAAAGATGCAGTCAACAATCATGTGGAAGAACTCCTTCTGTAGCCCTCCCATATCCAGCCCTAACTCTCCTCCACCAACATATTTTATTTTCAGAGGCTTCTTTAAATCTTCCTCCTAAAATGATGAAGATAAAATTTGTTTTCCAAAGCATTAGACTGGCCTGCGCCGCAGACACCTAAACCTCCAGTATAGTTGGACTATATCGACAGTTGAAAGAGCCTGGGCCAGCTGCCTCGCAGGCTACATTAGACTGGCATGTTGACAGGACAAGTTTCAACTAAACTGTGAGTTAACCATTGAAAATATTTCAGCATCAACTCTTTCTTTTTCACTGACAGCATTTCTTTATAATATTTCAAATATATTTGAACCACTGTCAGTTGCAGACTACACAATCATATAATATCCTACTAAACTTTTGAACCCTGTACTCACTTGTAAAGCACTTAGAGCTTTGAATAAGTGCTACAAATATTTAAACTATTTTTTGTAAGTAGTTCGAGAATCATTCAATACAACTAAAGTTAAAAAGAAATCAAAGAAATATGTATTGAATCTTTGAAGAGCTAAACGATTTTTTTCACCTTACATCATAGTAGCCATGTTTGTATAACTTTAGCAAAAACATTTTGATAATTTCTTTTTTTGGACACCAGCCCCTTTGTCTATTGTTGTTTGTGTCTCTAAATGTCAAAATGGTCTATTTTCAATTGTTAATTATTTACCTTAATACTAATTTGAGCCAGCGTATCTTCAACCAAATGGTCCCTGCGAATCTCCAGCACCAAAAATGGACACATTGCTGACCTGACAGAATCACCAATGTTGTTCTTTCTCTCTGACTCTTCAAATACTTTCTGTGCCTGGTGGACCAAAGCTTGGTGAACAATCGCATTCTGGTATTCCACTCTCATTTGCCACACTGCATCAATATGCATTATACGAACCTGGGGTTGTAACAAAACAGAGTAAGCCATTTAATTACTTGCTACTTAAACATTTTGAACTCGAAACAATATTAATGGCAATTTGCAGTGATCAGGATTCAGTTCTAAGAAAAACAAAATAGGAACAATTTTTGCAGTTCTTCGTAATTTCTTCTGTTTCTATATTCAAATAACAAATCAAAAATTCAATAACTTTTAACTCAGTTCTAGAAACTAACTAGACAAAATTATATAATATTTGCTTACTTTATAGCATCCTGCCTTTTTTCCCTCACTATTATCCAAAGAACAATTAATCATCATTTATTCTCATAGTAAACAAAAAGCTTAAAGCTACCTACAAGATTAATTTACCTTAGACGCTGGATCCAAAAGAAATGGGAAATCCAACACATTACACTTCGGAGTAGTTTCTTTTACTTTCTTCTTTGCAGAGCTAAAATAAATTCAGTAAACTCCATTGTCAGAGCTCTTGCATAATTATATTACCGGTAATTACAAACTCGCAATTTACGGATTGTATATTTTTCAATGTAACACATCAGGTTTTAAAATGTGTATGTAACAAGTTCAAAAACAAAAAGTTAAGATGGAGTTGAAAAACAAAGTAAGGTACAGGACCTGTTAAACATTCAATATGAAAACACAAATGGCTAATGTTACCCAATGAGTTGTCTACTGCAACAGACAATTTGCTGATCACAGCAACAGATGAATGAATTTATTCACAAATTTTAAAATTTTTTTTTTAAATTTCTAAAAAAATTATTTTAATTCATTATATAATTCTTAACTTGGAGCTGTTTCTCAAAGCTGACCATTGTCAAAAACTAAGTCACTGACAACTCATGAGCAGCACTGTATGGGAGGGTAAAAAAAGCTAACCATATCTCTTGACAAACAACCATTAAAAGTTCAATGGTTTATTCACCTTTTCTGTGCACAAGGTTTTCTTTCCCAGTTCTCATATTCTTTTTTGAAATCCAGCTTTTGGGAAAGTTCTTCATTGTAGAACTCTGACAGTGGCACAAGTTCTTGTTTCTTCTGGCTGTAATAATGTCTGGATGCATCATAAAACAGGTACAACACATTGCACATCTCAATCATGTGTCTATCAGAGCACTGCTCTAGATGGATGTGATTTCCAAGGAACCTCTGAAAAACCTGCATCATGTACAATTGATTTAAAATATCATGATTACGTTATAAAAACAAATAAACCTGTTAAACTATAGTTTGTTATTTTAATTTATATAGTTTAGATAAATCAAATTTGAAATTTTTGTGATCACCATTACCATATGCTGTTTAATGAGCTGACATTTCAAGGTTTTGACCTCTGTTAAAAAATATGAAGGCTTATATATGCTAAAAATATTAATTCCTTATTCAACCATCAATGATGATCATAAAAATTCTAAACTTAGTTTCTAAACTACGGGTTGCAAAATTAACATTGATAGCCAGCTTTTGCTGGTTAATTTGGCTGTGGGCCAGTAAAAGTGTCTCAAAAACACATTTAACCGGTCCGATAGCGCTTGTCTAAATCTCCAAAAAACTGTGATTCAATAATTTATATCCAGATGGACTGGCTGAAAATTTTCTTAATTTCACACCCTGAACTACAATGTTGTATCTAATTGATACACATTTTTTAATAATATTTTAAAAAGCTATTAAGCGAAGCTGCAATATTTGTTCACTATGCAGGCACAATTATAATGTCCGTATGTCTTGGTTTGAATCATGACAAAGGTTTGGCCAAAGACATTATGTTAAGAGCCAAAACCATCAAAATTAATTTAATTATCTTGACAAGCCAAAAATATACCTATAAAGATTTTGAGAAGTCTTACTTGTTTCAAGCCAGTCCCATAAAATTGAATAGTAGTTAAGTATGTTCTAGAACTCAGAGAGTGTCGACAGTAACCAATAGTAAGAAAGTAAAAGGATGCATTGCTTTAAAAACCTACCTTAAAAAGTTGCAAGAATGACTGCTGGTCATACTGTGCCAAGAGAGAAATGAGATTCATTTTTGCCTTCAAAGACAAGCCATTCAAAACTTTTGAGAGTTTTTTCAACAGTGATGGTGATTTTGGTAACAAAGGATTTTCCATTACAATGACAAGTTGATTTACTTTATCAGGTTCAATAACAACATTTTCTAGTGAAGAAATGTGAATCTCCATGGCATTGTGTAATGCAACAGCAAAAACGTCATTAGGTTCAAGACTTAACAATATCAAATAAGCTTTCTGAATTGACTGAATGTCAAGATCATTAGTTTCAAATTGTACATCTTTTCTAAAACTCTCATTCAAAGCTTCTGGTGTTGTGAAAACTGTCCTTATTGTATTTACAAGAAATGCAGAGTCTTTGCATTCTTTATAATTTTCAACAGAAGATTCTAACATTGGAAGTGTAAGATGTGTCAGTGAAAATTCTTGAATATATCCTGAAGACATCTCAAGGGCACACTCTTTTTCAAATTCTTCAATGTCCATAACTTCATCCAAAGAGCTGTCTAATTCACAGATATCAGATATTTCAAATCGAAATTCTGATTCATTGTCGACGAGATTTCCAGTCAAATTAAACTTTGAAAATTGTGATCCAAGTTTAGGACTTAAAACATGATTAATGCTGCCACATTTGGTGCTTGAAGGTTTGCTGTTATTATTTCCTAGATTTTCCCAAGAATCAATCAAATTGCTTTGCTGTGCTTCAGCTTTATCAATTTCTGACCACTTACTGATGGTTGAGGTAGCATCTGTGTCTTTTTCAAGACTACTCTCCTTTTCTTGACTATTTAAAGACGACTCGGTAAGTACCGAACCTTCTTTCACCATCTCAGTGATTTGAAATAGAGTTTTAAATGGGCTAGTGGAAAATAAACAATGAAGGAAGGGTCTTGGTTTATCTGGTTCCCCTTCAAAAACATTAGCTGGAAATGACATTGTGTTTATAGCACCGTTACAAAAATACCGTTTATTAGACGACGCAAGCTCAATACTTAGAATCGCAGCTATGTCTCTTGAAAATTTCTTACCATCTTTACAAGAAAAGCAAAACTTATTCCTGCAAGTTTCACTACCACATCCACTGGTCAACTGGTAATAATATCGCTGAACAATGCTTCCAAACTCTTTTTTTCTGGTTGAAAATGTCGTGTTCGGCTTATCATAACTTCGAGGAGGGAACGCTTCTTTGATAGAGAGATTTGAGTCCGAAACAGCCGCAAGATTACTCGCACTAAGAGTTTTGCCTGTTTCCTTCAGTGACATGAAATTTGGTAGCTGGGCAAGACTGCTCGACTTTTGCAAATTTTCACGTCGAAGGTTTGTAACTGATCCATCGATGTCATTTTGCAAGAGCTTTGGCTGACTTGCGTGTCTTGTAAGCTGCCTGAATTTAGTAATTGACTCCGTTGACTGAAGTGAATGTCGTTTGCTCTGTGAGTCAGGAATTTGACCTTTTGGAGGTCTGTTTTTAACGAAAACCTCGACACCAACGGCATTCTTCGATAACCTCTCTGGCGCTGCCTCCATCTTTTTGCCTTCATCAATCAAGGCAAATTTTTCAATCTTTTACTTTTAAACCTTCTTTCTGAAGTAAATAATCAACGTACGTTGGAGATCTGTACGTCAAAATAATCCAAAGTCGATTCGAGAACAAAAACGCCGCCATTTTGTACGAAGTTTCCGTGACGACGGTGTTAACGGTCAGAGGCTTCAACTTTGTTAGTAATACCAAATAAGGAGACCGGCTTTTCAAGTCTTAACAGATCCGGTGGAAAGGCAATGGCTAATGTGGTAAGGTCTATCCTAACTTACGTATTTTCTTTACGTCCTTTCAAAATTTTGGTTTCTCTTCGGCACATCTAAGACTGATCATCAGTTTCTAATGTCAGTCATATTTCGCATACGTATTTTAGACAGATGCTCGTTGAGAAATCAGCAATTCAGTTAATGTTCATTTTTTTTTGTTTATTAGGAAAATAGAATTAGAATTGTTAGTATTTAGTGTAATTTAATGGTTGAGTTACTTTTTAGATTGTGTTTACAGCATTGTTTTTCTTATTTATTTTGTTTTCTTCCTTTCGATTATCGATCTAGCGTTTTTCAATAGCAATATGCAAATTTTTGACACGTAGTTGGGTTAAAGTTGTAACTTCCGTTGAAAAAAATAATAGATCTCTGAAATAATAATTATGTTAGCCTTGGACTAACTACACTTCCCTTTTCACGCTTTTAAAAAGTCAATCAAATACAACCCGTTACTTACCTGACTTAGTTACTTATTTTCAGTCTTTATTTCAGACAGATGACGATTCGTTTATTTTGTTTGATAATGAACTTTTAAAGCAAGTTGATTTGAGTAAAGGTGACTGCAGATTGGATAAATTTGGCCTTTCAACAAGCAATATTGGTGACTCATTGTGTATGAGATCCCTAAGTAGTGATGACTTTGAAAAAGGTAAATTGATGGTTGAATTTATTATAACCCTATAATATATAGTTATATTAATTCAAACCTAACATAATTCACAGAGAGTCAAAGACTATACTATAGACATTGAACCCACTAAAGTATTCAGCACTGAGGACAAGATATTTTTCAGTTAGAACATGCTCACTTTGCAGCTAGTGTCTTTGAAGCATATTTTAAGTCCTTAAGAAACTGTCCCAAAAGTTGTAGAGTGAAATAATTGTGCACTATTACTTCTCTTTTTTGATATTTCAGGTTACATACAGTTATTGAGTCAACTGACAAAAACTGGTGATATAACCAAGGAAATGTTCATTAGTAAGTACTTTGATCAGCATGAGCTGCAATATAGTTGGTTAATTTTTTTTAAAATACCCAAGGTCCCTGAGTGTGTTTCATTTTTTAGAGGAGTTGAATGAGAAATTAATATTTTTTTATTATTAAGAGGAGAAATAATTCTAGCACAAAAATAATTCACAATGAATATGACTAGGATGAAACCGATGAAGATAATGATGAGGAGATGGTAACAATGATAATGTCGATAGTGTTGGTAATGATGGTAATGTCGATAGTAATACTGTTGATATTGATGATGAGAATGTTGATAGTGATGATGATAATGCCAATAGTGTTAATAGTGATGTTGATGATAGTGTTGATAGTGTTGATAGTGATGATGATAATGCCAATAGTGTTAATAGTGATGTTGATGATAGTGTTGATAGTGATGATGATAATGTCGATAGTGTTTATAATGATGGAATTTTGATGATGAGACTAAATGACGACAGCAACGATGATAGTGATTTATAATGGTGATGGTATTACTAATGATGATAACAATGATGACAGTGATAGTGATAATTTATGATAATGCTGATAAAGTAATAATTATGACAATCAAAGTATAAATGAAAATGAGAATAGTAATGATGGTGATAATGAAATTAATGATGATGATAACAAAACTAAATATTATGATAATATGTAAAACTATTATTTAAGTTTGCCACCTTGGTAAAAAACAGGGAATGATTTCTGATGTTTCAGACATTAGTCCATTTTTAGACAAATGTCCAAACACATCAGAAATCTTTCTCTGTTTTTCACCACGGTGTCAAACTCAAATTATTAATAGTTTTATAGTACAAACAGCAACACAGTCCATTACTGTATCATCATCATATTTATTAATGATTGATGAAATAGGAGAGTATCACTTTCTGGACCCCTGTCTGTATTGTATTGTGATAGTTGTTAATATAATTTGTAATGGTAATTTCAGAAAGGCTGAAGGCCATGAAAGCAAATAAAGGAACATATTATATAGTAGTTGTTGAAGATACCGATATTGGAAGCATTGTTGCTAGTGGTACTCTGATAATTGAGCAGAAGTTTATCCATGACACTGCATTGGTAAGATACTTGATCATAAGTTTTTTTTAAAAACTACGTACATAGAATTACATTGGCACAACATGTAATTCAGACAATTCAAGGCTAAGTTTGTGAGATAATTGTTTTTAGTATTTTAAGGAACTGTTGTTTTAATTATTTGCCCCTCTTCAGATAAACTTAAATTGATAAGATTTAAAGATTTCAATGCTTGCACTTTGCAGGTTCCATTATCTTGGTAAATAAAAACACCTTTAGTTAGGTTTTATTTCATTCATTTTAGACTTTTTGCTGTTACACTTGAACAATATACTAATAATACAAGCTGTTAGTTAAGAAAACAGTGTTTCATAAAATGCATTACATTTAAACTTTTTCATGACCAAAAGATAATTATGTTCAGTCCAACACCTTGCTACAATTAGATTTTTGTCTTTATCTTGTATTTTACAGAGCTTGCTTACTTTAGGAATGTTACTGTAATGACATTAGGTTAAAGTGTTTGCATGACAGTAATGGTTTATTAAATAAATGGTTTTCAACTATGATAAATATGTTTTTGGCCTCCCACTTTAATAAGCAAAAATTACTCTTTTGTCAATGTACTTGAAGGATCACCTAGCCATTGAGTTTTCATCTTAGGCTGCATAATTTGGTGTTTAAACTTTATCTGTTTATGTTTTTAAGAGAGGAAGAGTAGAAGATATAATTGTTGATGATTCATGTAGAGGAAAGAAAATTGGAAAATTGTAAGTACTCTTAACTTGAATTGTGGTTTGATGCTTTTGATTCTAGATCAAATATATAACATCTGAACCTTTTCCTATAGAGCACCTGGTCTTCTATAATTTTGATCTGATTTTTTCCTAGTTTTAGATTTAGCTTCCTCTCAATTTCTTGTAGTTAATTTTTTTTAGCCATTTATAAGTTGCTACACTCCGTTGATGAAGCCTTTGCTTAATTATTTGGACAGCAAAGCTGGAGTGCCAAGGTTCAATCCAGGGCCTTTTCAGTGCTGTATATTTGTGTATCCTTTCTTTTTCTTTGGTCAGTGTTTGAAACCACTGTCTTGGCAAACTTAGGTTGTTAACTTTCCATTACACAATCACATTCCAAGGGAGCTAGTTAAAAACTAAGGTTCTCATAGAATCCTTCACTTTAGTGTTTAAGCACCCTCCATAACATCTTTGCCGTTCATTATAAAGCAGGGGTATCATTAAGGATTTGATCAGGAGGGCATCAGGCTATGACAGCTGGGCAGGAAAAAAGCAAGGCATGAGATAGTAGCAACACTAGGGCTTATATATGTTCTCTAAAATGTTGAAAGCAGCTGGGCAAAGTTGTATTCACAGCAGGTCAATATGCCCGGTGCCCGGTCCTTAATGAAAAAAGTTTTTCTCTATGATAGCAGATCATACTGTTCTTATTAAATTCAATTTACCCACTCACTTAAATCAGGGCTCGATTTAGTACTAGCCCGGCGTACAATGTCTAGTGAAAAACACACCGGGCTAGCTAATCTACCTCGTC
>JAOEHV020488424.1:0-12729 GCA_025447995.2 Isaurus tuberculatus | reverse complement strand
GTCTGGGCTCCAGGGCGCACGGTAAAAGGAAAACGCGGAGAAGGAGAGAACACCGTTTCCCCTCCCCTTACTCCCTCCTCCCTCCCTCTCTCTCTCGCCCCGCCGTGCAACTCTGCGCGCTAGATAAGTTTGTTCATAAGCTATAGGAAATGACCAGTTAAATCAAGTTCACATGTGAACAAAATAAAGGCAAGCTAGGTTTAATCTGTTGCTACGACCGGGAAATATTTTTTTCTCTCTACTGAACATGCTCGTTAAAAAATTTTCTTCTTATTAAATTTTTTCGTGCTACGTTTCCAGCATTTACCTTTTAATTTTATCATTTTCCTTTTGCCCAACTAGATTTATGACCCTAAAAAAATTAGGTTTACTTCTCGACCCTGTGGACTACAGGAAAATAACCTTTTTGGTCTCCGCCCTAAAAAATAAGTACTTCGAAATCCTTCTTCATGGAAGTCTGGTTGTTATTTAGTATTAACTAAGTAGACTTAATGTCCATGGCACTGCAGTTATATTGGGATAAAATAAATAAAATTGAGATAAGAAAAGTGTTACGCGTTGAGCTTTTGGCTAGTTGGTGCTTGTTGGCTGTGCCGGCTGCGGTGGGGTACACACGAAGCTTCTTGGTTTCGATTTTTTTATTTCAGTAAAGTTGTATAAATGACAAGAACAAAATAACGCTTCCAACAAAAATACTTGAAAAGATGCAATGCACAAGCAAAAGTAAACGTTCAAGTTAAAATACAAGTGCAAAATAAAATAAAATAACTGGTTATTTGCTACTACTACTTAATACTTAAGCCTCATCGTCCCCAATGGGACATCAGGCCATTGCGACTGCGGGCGAGATAAGTTGTGCCTGACCCCAGGTAAGGTCTAGATCTTTTAGTTCAAAGTTGATAATTCTCCGCCAAATGGTCTTAGGCCTACCACTGGTTTCTGCTTCCCAGGTTACGTCCACCGTAGGGTAATCTTGGGAATCCGCTGATGGTCCATACGAAGGGCATGCCCTAGCCATCTCACGCGCTGGTATCGAATTTCTTCTACAATACTTTCACTGCTGTTTTTTTTTTTGTTGTTGTTTTTTAGAATTCTTTGTTCGAAATAACTTCAGGCCAAAATATGCCGCAAATTCTTCTTAGAATCGATTGTGAAGACCTTCAGTTTCTTCATGTCACTTTCTACGACCCTCCAACATTCTGAGTCATATAAGAGAACCGATTTGACATTGCTGTTGTAAATGCGTATTTTGTTCGAAGGCTGTATTGCTTTCACTTCCAGATTGAGCGAAGAGCAGCAAAAGTACCTTGTGCCTTTCCGAGACGCACTGTGATGTTTTGCCAGCTGCATCGTCTGTGCTTGCAATACTGCCAAGGTAGGTGAAGTTATCTACTCTTTCAAGTGGTTGGGTATCAACGGTGATGGGAGCCGCATTGGTTGCGTTAATGAATATGGTTTGTGTTTTGGCTATGCTGATATCCAGGCCAGTCTTCTTAATAAAGTTATGTCATTTCTTTGTCTTTTCCTGCGGATGTTTTTGGTTTGATGCCAAGATAGCTACATCATCAGCAAAATACAGATCTTCTAACTGTGACAGAAGGGTCCCTTTGATTCTTCTCGGTTTATCTGCTGTTGTGTTTCACATTATCCAATCGATAGAGAGGAGAAAGAGCATGGGCAAGATGATGCAGCCCTGTCTCACACCAGTCTTCACAGGGAACTACACAGATAAATTTCTATCAATAATGACACTGCATTCAAAGTGTTGGCAGAACAGCTCTATCAAGCTGACCAACTTTGGAGGTACCCGATAGGACTTTACGATCTAGAGTGTCTCGATGCAGATTGTCAAAAGCTTTCTTGAAGTCAATAAAATTGATATAAAGTGGACAGTTCCATTCTAAGCATTGTTCGATGATATTCCTCAAGGCAAATACTTGGTCAATACATACCCTACCCTACCCCTCCTGAAGCCAGACTGTTCTTCTCTTAGCTTGGAGTCAGTTGCTGAGTCAATTCGCATTAAAAGGATTTGGCAGAACACTTTTGATGCTACCGGTAGCAGTGTGATACCTCGCCAGTTGTCGCAGGTGTTAAGGTTTCCTTTTTTGGCAGTTTGACAATGAGGCCCCTACTCCAGGGCTTCAGGGATTGCTTCTGAGGTCCAGATGAAATGGAAGAAGTCGGTAAGAATATCAGCTGAGATTTCTACGTTGACGTTAAGCATTTCTGCGTGGATGCTGTCAACTCCACAAGCCTTCCAATTCTATAGAGCTTTGATGGTTATTTGCTACTGCTTCTCAGCTTCTCTCTCTCTCGCTTCTGTCTCCTTCTCCTTTTTTAGTTTCTGATTGTGAGGCTTACATAGAGATCCAAGCGTAAATCGAAAATGTAAAACCTCTTGACAAAACTGCTAACCAACATTATTTACCGCGTGTTTATCTTGAGTTTTGACCAAAATTTTATTCAGTCTGTTAGAACATATTTTTTCCAAACATTTGAAATTGTGACAATCGTAAAATATCAAATAGGAACCTTATGGTAGTAAAATTTCCTAACGGCAAATAGCGTGTTCTTTGTTTGGAAACTTTCTTTGTCAGAGAAACTACCACGTCGTCAAATTTACACTGGAAAGTCGATATTTTAAAAACCTTCAGTTTTCTAATTACTGAATATCCTACAAAAGTAATTACTTCCATGTAACAGATGTTCCACACGTTTTACCTGCTAACACATGTTATTAACTATGGTTACTCAGGGCCGGCGGAAGCTCATGATGATTGCTGGGGGGGGGGGGGGGAGGCGCAGGAAAGATTTTAGCGGGGCCATGCTCCACCAGGAAATTTTGGCAAAACGACACTCTCTAAAATGCCACTTCTGCATATTCTGGGGATATTTTGAAAATATTTAATATGGAACTTCTATTAGAACTCTTCGCCTTTATGGAGGACAAGTGGCATGTTTGTTTCGCTGCAAATAAAAAATTGTACTTAGTTTGAGAATTGGGGAAGGGGGTGGGCAGCCGCCCCCTCCCATCCCCTTCCCCCCTGCTCCGCCCGGCCTTGTTACTAGCTATCCAAGGCCAGCTTGTTAATATCTCAAACAAAGTAACAGTATCAGTATAGAGAGATTTCCGAGCTTCTCTGAACCGTTTTTTTTTTCATTATAAAAGAATATTAGTCAAGTTTTTACGCACCTTTGCACATGCCAACCAGAAGCCGTAACAAAGCAAACAGCCAGTAGACTTTAGGAAAGGAACTGAGGAAGCCAAAAAATGCCATGGGAAACATCAATAGAACCATTTTCCTTCTGCCAAACTTGTCTGACAAGAGTCCTCCGAAAAAGGAGCTTAAAATCCAACCTCCAAACACCAGGGACGAGGACAAACTGGCAAGAAATGTTGTGCTACAAACCAGCTCGAACTAGGAAAAAAATTGCAAAGAGAAAGCAAGACTTTGTATGTCATGTATAACTCCAATAACTGTAGGCTTAAAATAAGGGATACAATGGTAAGGGCGTAGCTTGTGAGACCAGGCATGTTCCGTTTTGGAAAGCAGACACCTTTTTCAAAGAAATTCATTAATAAAGCATCAAAATAGTAGCTAAACTGTACAATCTAGGAAAAAGAGCATGGACCAACAGGTTTTTACATCCTTGACTTACAACCCAAACTGGTCGCCCAGGAATATCAGTCAGCTCAGCTGTTTGAATGAATAACAGCATCTTAAGGGGCTAACCCCTATATTAGCGAGTATCCCCTTCTGAGAGATCAGACTCTCTTCTGCTCTGAGATGGTTTCCCAAATTCACTTATAAGCAACTTTGGCTCATGGAAAGATTTAGTTTAGGCATCGCTTTTTGATTGATAAGATTTTATGTTGTTTACGTTCGGTGCACAGTCTATCGATTCATTGATTGATTCAAGTGGTTAACTGATTGAACGATTTGCTGACTGACTGAATGACTGACTAATTGATTGAATGATTTGCTGACTGACTGACTGACTGATTGATTGATTAGTTGAATGATTGATTGATTGATTGATTGATTGATTGATTGATTGATTGATTAAAAAACTTACATCAGTCACAATAGAAGTGAATTCGGAGGTAAATTCCCACTCACTCCGGTTCATTGAGCAGCGGCTCTTGTAATAATCATCTTTTGGAGTAAATTCTCCAGGTTTAGTACACTCGGTGCTGTTAGCAACACATCGCCATTTGGGCTCCGCAGCAATGAAAGCCATCAGAAGGGTCTGATAACCACTTACAAACCATTCCAGCACGCTTAGAAGGCAAATAAGACGGATTTGATACACTCCAAAGCCACCAATCTTCTCCAATACCTCGTCCACGGTATAACCTTTCTTCTCTTGCGAAAAAAAAAAGAAGAAGAAGAAAAAGAAAAGTAAATTGCTGAAAATTTGGGCTTCCCCTAAACCTTTTCCACATTATTCAACTTTCCAGATCAAAGCTGATAAAACTTAATTTAAAAGGGTTTTATCCTGATTAGAGTGAATAGTGATTTAAGATGAATTTCCCTATATTGATCATTCGCAACTAGTCGATCGGATTTGTTCGGATTTTTCTTATATAGAGAGTAGGAAACCCCGATTCTGGGCCAGTCAGATTTCCATATTCCTGATCGAATCTCATGCGGCTTAAATCAATCCTCTGCAGTCATAGAATAAATCCTCAAGCGATCTCATCAGCCTTAAGTCAATCAACCAACCAGATTTCCAAATCTTATATCCAACATCCAGATGTCAGTCAAAGCCCAAGTGATCAGTATAATATTAAACCCAGTCATCCAGATTTTCATACCGCGCACAAATGATCAGTCTCATGCGAAACCCCCACGCACGGACCATCGTTAGATCAAATCCTAACAAGGAAAAAATTGAAATCTAGAATTGAGAATCCAATTTAAAAGGTTAGATTGAATATTAATAAGTACTGTTATTGAGCTATCTGGAAAAAGTGAAATCCAGAATTCAGAATACAATTTAAAAGGTTAGAAGATATATTGCAAACTATGGATCAATTAAATGTCAAACAGCTAAAACAGCTAGCCCGAGAAAGGCGAATCCCTCATTACTATACAATGAGAAAAGCTCAGCTAATAGAGGTGTTAGGCAGAAATCCACAGCAAGCACCCACTCCACCAGCACAATGGCAAACTCTAACACCAACACCTGCACCAACCATGCAAAGGGCTGTCGTTGAAGAACGACCCGAGTCTCAAACAGATCTAACTGTAAAGACCATCCCACCTTCACGAACCGTACAAAAGGCTGTCGTTGAAGTAAGACCTGAGCCGAAGCCGCAACCAATAACTCAAAAAAATCGCAACACGTCGCAAAAAACTCTAGTCGAGAGGATGGAGGAGCCAATTCCCCTGGTGAATGTCACAGTCCCACCAGTTGTCAAACCTGTCAATCGCTCTCGATTATCTTTCTTCAAGAACATGACGGGAAAGAACTCGGTGAAGGATCAGATTAATAAATTCAATAATAAGATCCAAACCAAGGTCATTCCCAAAGTACCCGAGCCAGTGAGACGTACGCTTAATAATCAGATTGATACTCTGAAAAATAATATTAACAAAGTCTATGAAAGAGTTAAAAGACGATATCTACCTACTCAAACTGCTCCACCTGTGGAAAAGGTAAGCGCTATCCCTGCACCAATCATGCAAAGGGCTGAACCTCTAGAAACTCCAACTGTGAAGAGCATCCCACCTGCACATACCGTACAAAAGGCCGTCATTGAACAACGATCTAAACACATCAAACCTCCAGCACTGTATAGAGAAGCATTCAGAGGATATATAAAAATCCATCGAGTAGAAGGTGAACTCGGATACGATGAAGTTACCTTCTTGAGAACCATCAGGGCAAACGTCATTAAGCTCATCAAAGAACAGCGTAAGCCTATCAAGCTTCAATTTATTTTTGTGGGTACATTCATCAAGGAAGATGTGGCCTCTGAACAGATCATTAAGATGCAGAAATATTTCAGAACAGATCCTGAGATTATTGATGAGGCAACCGATCTTGACAAGGAGTACGATAGACTGATGGGTATTATGCTGAGGAAGATTGAAGAGTTATGGGACTCACAATCGAATTGGCAGCTGGATAAAGTGGATTACCTTGACATCTACATCTACCCTTATAAACCGATTGCTGGAGGGTCCTACATTAAATTGCCAAAGTTCTTAGCTGATAAGAAGGCGATCGTTAATGTTAAGAATGAGAGCGACAATGAGTGTTTCAAGTGGGCTATCACATCTGCCGTTTATCCTCGGGAAGATCATCCGGAAAGACTTAATCAGCAACTCAGGGATAACTCTAGAAAGAGAGGAGGCTCGTGAAGCAGATGCTGGTGTTAGCGATGATAATGTGAAGGTTGTGAAGAAGTCTAAGAAGAAAAAAAGATAAGAGTGATAGTGAGGGATATGGATATATGGCTATGATGGCGTTAGGATTAGGTGGGATGTTATTACTGGCTTCACGTAAAAGTGAGAAGAGTATGGAAGAGGACTTCAATGCTCCAATGATTCCGCCAAATACTCCTACTAAGGATGTCAAGAAGAAGAGCCCCATTGGAATGGAGTGAAACTGAAATGATGACTCCTAATGAATACGCTCGAGTGTTAGGCAAGCGGGCTCGTCAGCTTCAGGTAGGTTTTCCTCCCACAATTGAATGGAAAGGCTGCTACGATCCGATAGCCATTGCCAAAGAGGAGATTAATAGACGTTGTGCGCCAATTAAACTAATAAGGATGCTTCCGGATGGTAGTAAAGAAGAGTGGGATCTCAAGGATCTACACATTAGAGATTGGTAGACTTGGTGTAAGACATTCATGATACAGATCATATTATGAAACGATGGGTTAGGCTCATCCACAATATAAACAAATTCTACAACTACGCTTATATTTTCCATGTTCACAGAATGTTTTACCACCGCACTCCCTACACTGATATCTATGACGATCATGTATACAGATTTGAGAGCCACCACATTCCTTACAGAAATATTTTATTTTACCATGCTTGCATCTATACTTTCTACTTCCAGACATAGTTTGTAACGGTTATTAATATGGAGATATTCCTATTCAATTTTCCACGTTAAACTGAAAAAGTGGGATATTGAATTTAGAATCGTAACAAAACAATCACACAAAAAACAAGCGATGGTCCGATATCTAATCAGTAAAATGGGCTGACTGGTGCGTGGGGGTTTCGCATGAGACTGATCATTTGTGCGCGGTATGAAAATCTGGATGACTGGGTTTAATATTATACTGATCACTTGGGCTTTGACTGACATCTGGATGTTGGATATAAGATTTGGAAATCTGGTTGGTTGATTGACTTAAGGCTGATGAGATCGCTTGAGGATTTATTCTATGACTGCAGAGGATTGATTTAAGCCGCATGAGATTCGATCAGGAATATGGAAATCTGACTGGCCCAGAATCGGGGTTTCCTACTCTCTTATATGATTATCTAGACGGTAATTTAAAATGGTTTGCTAAAAAACTCATTAGTACTTTTTGAACCTGGAGTATCATCTCTGTTTAACCCTTTCAGTCCAAGTCATTTATCAACAGCCAACTTCTCCCTACATATCACATACAAAATAAGAAATTTGGCTATGAGAACTGATCTAATAAATCAATTTGAAGATTAAAAGTGAAATTCCCTTAAGTCTGTTCAATTAAAAGTATGGGCTCAAGTTAAGAGAATTTAACAGTGCAACTGGGAGTGAAAGGGTTAAAAAAGGATGTGGTTACACTAAATAGTTTTTAAAATTGATATAAAAATGATTGAAACGTAAAATTGTTATCTGATTAACAAATAGATTCCATGTTAGCGTGCGTCTGTTCAGTAATAGATCACAGAATGACGTCAAACTGTGGTAAGAACAAAAAACAACAACTTGAATCGATCATTCGCAAGACCAGTTCAGCCATCCCAAAGCGTTTTGTTTGTTAAACTGGCTAAAGATTATCATCGTCATCGTTTGTCGGCGTCTTTGTCTTCTGCGAAGCTCCTCCGCGAAAAACAGAAACTGATAAGTTTGGTGAAAAAAAGCCCGCTGCCGTTCAAAAAGAAAAAGGATCAACCAAGCAAGCATGGCAACTTTGCGGTCGCTTCATGCTTCATTACTTTGGCGCCTAATTGACTGACAGATCTGTCAACCCAAGTATACTTTGAACCCGTTGCAGGTTAAGTAAGTAAGCATACGCTTTTTCAAGTATACTTGAGCTAGTATGAACACAGCTATTCTTAGCCATATTTATAGATGAAAAACATTGTGAATATTGGATTACCGATTTTAAAAATTAAATAGGAAGCAAATAAATAAAATAAGCAATTGGCATAAAATATTGGCAGCTATCATGTTGGCGCTCCCAAGGGATGAAGGATTTTCACATATATTTGAACCTTTAATAAAATATTTTGTCAGTTTTCGGAATTCAAATTGGTTTGGCGATTCGTTCAATTTGATATACCCGCATAACCTTTCCGCAAAAAAGAAAATCTGGGTTCGAAAAATAATAAAAAACCAAAATTCATGCGTGATCGAACCGCATTAACCTCACCTAGGCAAACTGAATGTTAGAACACAGCAGTCCTATTTGTTCTTCCTATTCAGCTTTAGGGAGCTTTAAAAACTATCAAACCTATCGAAAAGTAATGTAGGTTTGCCGTTTGGTTGGAGCATAAATGTATGTCCGACGATAAAGAACAATATAATGAATACTTGATTACGGTGTAAGATAAAGAAAGACTAGCAATCTAGCCTGATAATTACATCTTAATGAATAGATATTTACAAGCGCTAAAAAGCGTTAAAACACTATTCTTAGTTTATACATAACACAAACCAAAATGATAACCAGTGTATCGCATTAACGTTAATCTGTGCGGCAAAAAATGAACTTGATCTTTAGTTTCTGTTTACTGTCTGTCTGGTCTTTCCTAATTTATTCCTTAGAAATAACAAATAAAACAAGCTTTGTAACAAAGCGCGTTTCTCTTGGTTTTGAAATTAGAGCAAATACACACTATTCATTTCTCCATTGTTAACACAGTTTGAAAATTTTATTAGTCTTTGCGGCAGGAAACAGCAGTAACATTTCAAACGGATTTCACCCTTTTTTTATTTTTAGGTCATTCAAATTGTAGCAGTTTTAAGGTCTAACTTTTATATACTTTCTGTTTCTTAATACAGTATCAGTGACAAAAGTGCAACTCAAAGAACTCGAGCAAAAAATTGAATCGAAAAAGTAAACTAAAATTGAAACCATGATCCAAAGTAAACACTTACCAGCCATTCTCTGGTGTTGTGTCTCGACTGCAACTCACCGAATCGAACGGAGTCTCAATAAATGCGTGAAGTGTCAAAGGAGCGAACAACTGCAAATATAAAACCGATCGGGGGACCATAAATTAGCATATCAGTTCATGTGGGAAATAACGCTAAACAAGTAATATAAATTTCTTTTGTTTTTTGTTCAACTTTCGGGGCGGAGCTCAAAAAGTAGGATAATGGGTGAAACATTCCTCGAATTCTATAGATCATTTGCACACAATCCTAGGACGGCCATGTCGGGCGAATTTTTTTTTTTTTCCAGCCCACTTCCCACACGCATCATGTTCTGCGCAGATTAAAATGATGTAATCATATGAGGCAGCGTACGCTGGAGAAACAATAACAAAGTATTTATAGATGGTCAAAGTTTTCAGAGTGCTTTATAAAAACGAATAAAAGTCTTCAAGCAGCAGTAAAGATCTTTTGACAACTTACTTATTTTTAATCACCAGCTCGAATAGTGGATTTTTAATTGTTTTGTTTTTTACGAAATAATTGTGCAACAAGCTATTTTATAGGGCATAGCATCCGAAAGCACGAGACAAGACAAGCTACAAACAACTTTCATGAATGTCGTGAGCGGCAGCAAATCGCGTGATGCCACAGTCACGGGATTTTGATTTCATCGAGTTCAATGAATTATTTTGGTAACGATGAACTTTGACAAATCCTTGTCTACGAAGTTATTCTTTTACACTTATTGATGAAAACTGACATTTTGTGAAAGAAGTTTCGCTGACCGCCAAGTTTTTCATTCCGGAAAACCTGCCAAAGTTCAGTTGAATGAAAATCCGAAGCGGTGGCTTGCAAGAATCAGCTTTTTTATTCATGCGCCGCAAGCATTTCTTTCACAAAATTTTTTCATAAATATGTGATTAAAAAATAATCGTATGGTTTTTTCGAGCAATTTAGGATTTATCCAGCAGCCTTAAGTTAGCCCGCCTTGAAATATTTTTTTCGTGCTGGATAAATCCCTAATTGCACTTAAATTCAAAACCATAGGATTAGATGAAGTGGGCTCGAGAAAAATAAAAACAAAGTACTCTGCAAACAATTTTCAACCCACTTTTTTCGTTCAACATCAAGTTAAATATCCTCTTCACATATCTGCACTATGAAAACGTGTCGAAATTAAAAATAAAAGGAAATCTTGAGGGAAAACCTACCTGCAGGGGTGACGCTTTTCCACGGGCGTCGAGGGAGGAAGAGTCCACGATGTACTAGAAAACGGTCAGCGGACTTTTAATTTATTTGGATATTAGAATATAACTGGAAAGCCCGAGTTCAGGCTCAAAAATTATCATAGTTTTATGAAATGAATGGCGAAATTATGAACAAAGTGCCTATTGTCAGTATTGGTGCGTTACAGTTTCGCAGAACAGAACTGGAGAACTTGAAAAATATACTTGCACATTTGTGACCGAAAAAACGATCCAAAACTACTTAAAAATAGGGAATATTTCAAGTGTTTCTCAAGCCACAAGCTATATTTATGTAATGTTCATGTACATATCACCAGATTGTTTCACAACAAATCGTTGACTTTATTTCGTATTTTTTGATCTCAAATAACAATAGAAACATTCTCTTAACTCATGCTGCTAATTAAACTATGCGCTTCGTTGAGGTAAAGAAAAATTAGCCAGGCAGAATTGTAATAAAATCAGAACTCACTTCTTTGACAAGTATTCCGATCAAATAACTTGAATATCATATCCTTAAATAAAATTTATTGACGAAAACCTTTCTATTATCCTGTGTACGTAGACACTCAACTGATCCCTCATAATATCCGAAACAATAACCTCTCTCTGTTCGAAGATCTATGAAGTTTTCTTTCGCAAAAGAAATTTCTTTTAAAACTATTTCATCCAAAAAATTCTCCATATTGAGAAATATGACAATTGCTAATTTTGTCTTGCCCCCGAACAAATTAGTTTGTAGGTTGCTTCCGCTGACCGATTTGTAGTACATCGTGGACTCTTCCTCCCTCGATGCCCGTGGAAAAGCGTCACCCTACCTGCAGCCGTCGAAAACGTGCGTTGAAAACCTCAAACGTCACATGCTTGCTATGTCACGTGACCTCCAGTCATCCGCGGTTTGCCGTTCGAGTCCAATTAAAAACCTCGATCTAAAGGTCGCTATTGAGCTTGCCTATCCTTACCTAGTAACCCTAGTAATGGCTTAGTAAACAGCACCGAAACATTTTAACAGATTACTAAAAAAAATATATTAAAACTTTATTCTAAGTTATTTTATTTATAATCGAATAACAAAATCTCCAGGTGTAAAACTAGAATCCAGTTTATAAAAATCACGAGGCTCAGATTTCGGAAATTTTAAGAATTTTTTAAGAATCATACTCTCTTGATCCGCACAACAAAATTCTTCTACATTTTTTGTTTTTGTTTTCATGACTATGGCACTACCCCTTTTCTTTAAAGCTAGTTTCTATGGAAACCTTAAATGTGTTTTGATTGATCAAAAGTGACTAAAAATACTAGACTATTTCTCTTTCGTTCTTCCGACTGCAATGTTTTTTTTTATCTTGCAACACGCATCTACGCGAACATATTTTTCTTGCATTGTATTTGTAAGGACTTACTTCAGCCCCCTCGATTTAGAGAAGTATGAATTCATACCATTTTATACATGCACTTCTGATTTTACTGCTTTCAACAAAATGATGACCTATTTTAAAGCTACTATTTGAGAATTATTCAAGAATTATATAAGGCTCAAAATGCTCGGGGAAAAAAGTGCGATTCTTATAAAAAGAAAAGTGTGTATGCTGCTTACGCGGCGTGCGGTAAATTTTTGAAGCACCAGTGAAATGCTCTTTGTGTCCTTTATAATTTTTAAAAACCATTCATCGAAGTGGATATATATATTGACACTTGAGATGCAAGATAAAGAAACATTGCAAAAACATATATTTTCGTTTTTCGAACAATGTTACTAGGGGACCATATCCACGAGGGAGACCATATCTACTAGCAGATTTGGTCCGGGGGGGATCAAATCCGCTGGGAAAACAATTTCTTCTTGCGTCCAGCTACATTGTTTATATGCTAAAATCGTTCAGTACGAAGTCCGTTAAAAATACCGCATCATCAAGGTTTGACTGTATAAACTTATGGAAAATTATAGCATTACACTTTTTTTTTATTAAGAACACACTTAATAAAAACAGTAAGGCTCAAATCGCCCGAAAAATAAGAACAAATAAGAACAATTTGAGGCTGAAATAAAAATTAAAAAAAAAAAAATAGCAAAATGAGCGTGGCAAGCAGTCGTCACAAAGAGCATCACACATTAAATAAATTTCGTTACTTATT
>JAOEHV020488318.1:0-22704 GCA_025447995.2 Isaurus tuberculatus | reverse complement strand
TTTACACAAGTGGTTTGAAAACGGTATCACATGAAAACATTGAACCACTAGCAAAACGTTTATCAGACGATTACGGACTAGAACTAGTGACAAGATAAATAACCTAAGACAAAAACTAAGTTAAATAAGAGGATCATTAAATTATTTATTTGTACGGTAAACAGCAAAACAGACGACGTGATTGATTTTTTTCTGCGTTTGCTGTTTCAACTTGAAAACTGATGCTTCAGTGTTAAACATGAACAGTTTTTCATTATATCCTTTAAGTTCCGTGATACAAGGCCCTAAATTTTGAAAATTAATTTTGTTTTATTTCCTGTTTCAATAAATAGGATAATCTGTAATAGATGGAAACTCCAAAAATTTTTCCATTCGTTTTTAAAAAAACACTTCAATTTTAAATAGGAAATCTAATCACAACTGTTTTAGTGACTGTTCAGAACATAGAAATGCATTTATACATTTTATTATGATTAATTGACGTTTGACGTTGGTTCACGTAAATACAATGTTTAAGCTCTATTTTTTCTCTTTTTACATGATTTATACATCCCAGTGCGGAATGAAGGCTTGAATGCGCCTACATTTAGATTTAAAGTTGTATTTGTATTTTAGATCAATTTCACGTATACCAAAAATTAATCTACTAACAGTTCAAGTCAATTTCCAGCATAAAGAAGTTAATTAAAATTTAAATACTTAGCTCATTTATTTTGCAGGAAAATGAATAGTTTTTCAATTCAGTCACAAATAACTTGAGGTCAGCAGTTGACATATGAACCTTAGTACAATATACGAAATAGTTCACAAAAGCTGTTTTCAAAACGAAGTTGTTACGCACCTGTTTGCCGAAGCACTGCTGATGCAGTTCTAAATCTTGTAACGGTGATCCGTTGCGCGTCTCTGATGCAAAATCAGTGAATGAATCGAAACGCAAAACAAAGCTGTTCAAGAAGCGTCTTCTGGGACGTGAGAGTTTTGGTTTTATTAAGTCTTACCTCAAAATCTTAGAATCTAAGTTAATAAGGCAGAAAAACTAAATATTTGGAATCAGAAAATGCACTTCAAAACCGTCAAAATTGCATCAATTTTACGCGAATCGTCAGCAGTTCACTCATTGCAGATGAAGAAAAATATGAATAGTAAAAAAACAAGGACGAAAGTGGAAATAACGCGTAAATTTTGGGTCTAAGTTTTATATTTTGAGAAATTCAGCAATGTTCATGTCTATTGTTGTTATGGGAGGGACATGGAGACTAACGGTAATGCGGTATTTGTCATTTTTCCAATCGGTATTATGAACATTTTCCATAAGTACGGTTTACGGTGATTTTGACATATGACATCGGTAGGGTGTTACGAAAACGAAGATCTCGAAAACGAAGACCGGAGATCTCGAAAACGAAGTATTAAATAACGGATGAGCCTTAGGAAAAACAAGAAAAGCTGCGAATTTATCATTTTATGGTATTTAGAAAGTTTTTTTTTATTGTGGTATTGAACACCCCCTCCCCCCCATGTTCCCCCGTTTTTTCCAAAAAGTGAAATGGTATAAAAACCTAGGGTTTTTCTTGTTTCATTCAAAACAAGAGCTTCCTACATTATTAGAAAGGAAACAGTGACTACAATCGTTTTGTTATGATTTACAAAATTAAAGTAGTTGTGAAGGAAGTATGTTTTTAAATTACAAAATAGTACAGTGAAAAAGTGTACCATATAAATCAATCATCAAGTTATGACAGTTGCAGTAGCTGGACGCCGTAATATCGAGCATGACAAAGCACGTTTTAGAACTGTTTTAATAAATGTTAGCCTTTCATATTGGAAACAAACTGTATGAAAATGCACATTTGTGATATAGAGTCTAAAGGCTCTTCGACTGGTCGTTAATGATAGCTGGCGAAATATTGGTCGAGTAGGCTTGATCGGTACCGTGCAGTGCAACGCAAATTTGACAGACGTACGTGAAGCACTGAGTCCTCAGATTATTGAGCCATTGGCTGACTATGGTGGCAGTACTGCTTTATTTCACAGAGCACGGGTCAGCACAAACCACCACATGGCTGTGAGAACTCAAGGTATTCGGGTTTTTTGTTTATATATGGGTATAGTTTAAACTTGTCAATACCCATGGCTATGTGAAGACACTGTTCGGTTCAGAATCCGTTCAAGAAAAACGTTCAGAGTCTAAAGGTAATTTTTTTAGTTATATTGTATGATGTTATATCCGGGGTGGTGCATTGTAACAACAATGCAAAAAACAAAACAAAAAACCCAGGAATTTATTAAGAGAAAATCTAAGTCGCTTGGTCAGTTGGTGTGTCTTTGCTAGATCGGGTACATGTTTCATCCTGAAGGTAATAATAATTTAGTTTTTAAAACAGATGTAAAATAAATATTACATCTTTGTACTTATAACAGCAACCACTGGCACAAATACAAAATTTATATTTTATATACAAACTAATCTGGAGGCGTTCACTCAGCCGGTGATGGACGTTTATAGTCTCACAAACAAAGCTACATCAAACCCAGTATTACAGACCAAGAAAACAATTCTTTCATTTTTAATCCTTATTTATTCCTTGTATGTCGTTGGTTTTTCATAGTTTTTATATAGCAAAAGGAAGAACTCAAAAAATTTTATTGATCAACTTATTTTAGTACTCCGTGAGTATACTGACAGGTCATTAAACAGCTTGAACCTGGCGCCGGTTCTTTTCTTTCGTTCAATGAAAACTCCCTGGGGAATTGATACACTTAGATATTTTACAACCTAACTAAAAAATCACGAGAGCGTTAATTTCCCAAACAAATTACCTATGCAGTTGAGGTACCTTGAAAAAATAAACGAATGCAACAGCAATATAACAACAGTCATATTCCCATTTGCCTATTCGTCTATAGCTACTGAAACACAAAATGGAGAGGCCAAACACAATTTCCCACAACTGGAGTGGCGTGACAAATTAGGTCGCCTGGTTTTATTAAGAACTATTAACACTCGTGTTATTTGCATAGTGCACGTACTCATCTGGTCAAATAAAAAAAGATAAATAATTTATGGCTATTAACAAATATCTTCACAATTAAAAATTTTTGGGAAAAATTAAAAATAGAAACATCGTTTTAGTGCTATATGCACGTGACTCACACAGTGCTGTGTGCTGTTCCTAGCCAATAGTGGTCGAATGAAGGCGGTGGTGTTGACGGACCAATTTAAGAGTGACGTCATATGTCCCAATATCCGGGACCTCGAAGGGTCGAGTTGTAATTCCGCCATATCTCTTGCCACGGTAAAATGCTCAAATATTTTTGTCTAAAAATTCAAATCCAGTTATTTTGAATGGTCTTAAGTTTGATATGATGATGGATATGGATATTCAGGACCTAGAAAAAGATTCTTTAGCGGTTATGAATGATTTCAACGCGGTTATCAGCCACGAGCAATTGTTGTCAAATCGTGAAGGTTTGTTGAAGTTGTGCTTGCACTGACACATAATACCTTTAGAATTATCAGATAGTCAAGGCTTTAAGTGTTCTTTTATAGCTTTTATTCATTTAATAGTTTTTTCGTTTTTGTTTGATATTACTGTTTTTATATCCCTTTTGTAACCATACTTTCATTATCTGACAGCTTTAGAGAAGCGGCTCTCACTTCGTCGACCGAGAGAAGAACTTGTTAACCAAGGCATAATGCCAGGTTTGTCTATATGTATTTGTGATTTAAAGAATACCCAAAGGATCTTGTTTTCTTTATTAGTAGAATTCTAAGAAATATGCTCTGCATTTCAGCTGTTACAGCTTCACCAAAAATTTTGTCTCAGAAAGCAAGGCTTGAACGAGCAAAGGTACGTTTATTTAACCACTGTCGGAACGCTTGATTTTGAGCAAATAAACGCTCCATGTCGAAAGTACCAACTTACAAAATATATATACTTTTTAACCAGACAGGCGACCTACTGCAGAAAAAAATCCGAGTGCGACCCCAGCGTTCTAATCTAGTCCAGAGACACATTTTACATGGTAAGTTGATAAAAAATAAAGCAAAATGAGGAAGATATTTTGTTTATTCATAATATAAGGAAACGGTGTGAAGAAAGTTGGCTGGTCAAAAAGTCAAAAAGCGAACTCTTGTAGGTAAAACAACAGTGCTTTTCCATAATAATAACTTAGCTGTTGACTTGAAATTATAAACTAGGCTTAACTTTGTGTTTTGTATGAAATGTTGCTGATTTTTGCATCAATAAATCGGAACAATCGTGTAGTGTTTTAAGTTCGCCGCTTTCTTGAAAGTCTATTTCTTCTGTCGTTTTACGCTGGCCTCACTTGTTATCTAGATAATCACTCCGCTTTATTTTTAAAAGAAATTTAAATGAAGTTGTTTCTTCAACTGATGCAGGTCAAACGGTGTTTCTTCTGTCGTTTCTAACCAGAAATCTGCCCTTCTATTGAAATGCATCGAAACAATTCCTCTAAATCTTGTGCATTAAGATAGCACGCATGATTTATCATTGGTGCTTTTTAAGTGAATGGCCCAAGAGAGTAAGATTCTGTTGAACTGTGAGTTTTGAAATGTCAAGGAATAGTAACATATCCGTTCGTATTTGGGTCCACTGTTCCGAAAATTTGTTCAGAGAACGTCCAGTCTGGTCGCACGATTTTAACGAAAAATATGGGCAGTTATCAAAAAGGATTATCTTATCCAATTATAAAGTAGTTGTATTGTACAGTTTTTAAGGCGCCATGAACTAGGGAAAACTAATGAACCAGGAAAAAAACTTTTAAAAAAATATTTTATTATTTTTCTTTGACATTTTATACTCCTCGCCAACACGTGACACAATTCTCCTTGATCGAGCGATTGGAGAGTATTTTAAATGATGGAGGAATTTTGGCCTGCAGAGCACTGAAAAAGATTTTAATGTCTGACAGGTGTAGCACAGTAGATTTCGATTTGTTATCTGTTTGGTGAATACAATATTTAGTCCTTGTGTCGGATCTGCATTTCCAAAACAAACCAACTGATATTGAAATAGAAGTCGTTTTTCGTGTTTTTTAACCATGAGTACAGTTCTTGTTTCATGATTTTCTTTGTTGAGACCACAAATGTTCTCATTGATATGTAGATTTTGCTTCACTAACCAGCTGTTGATGCGCGCTGTCAGTCGTTCAGATATCAGTTCTGCGTAATTGTCTCTTCTTTCGTTTTTGCAGCAGCTGGTATTTATTCATCATTATGCCCATAGCCGACAAATGAATTCATCGTGTACATTAATAGTAAACATAGTCGGTTTGCTGCTTTTTCATTAGTTTTTTTGTGTTCTTTGCTAAGGAGGTAATTTTTCGCCTCACTGAATTTACAGTTAGTCGACAGTTTTTCACAGATCAATATAGGGAGAATTGAAAGCTTGTATTGTTCTTGTATAAAATGATCAGTTACATACCAATGATGAGAACTTATTGTAAGTGATATGAATAAACACCGTGGCACTTTGCTCAGCCATTAACAAATGAGCTAGATTGCTTTGGAAGTGTGTGTGTGTGTTTGTGAATTGTAATTTTGAATACTAGTTAATTGCTACATTATTTTCAAGATGAAATACATTGTTATTGGTAGGGAATTGTCTTCTTTGTTGTTTATATTGCAGAGAGAGAACTATTCTCTCACTTTGGCAATAGATAGCAGATCTTTTTTCATTGGAAAGAATTCAGTTATTTTCTCTGTTATGATTTGATTTACTTCTGAAATAAACTTTGTCAATTTGATATCCATCTTTCTTTTTTGAACATCCTTTTTTTGTTCTCATTGCAAAAAATATGCTGCTTTAATTCTATTTGATAAATTCTGCTTATATTTGAAAGGTGTGTCTCAAATTGAGCTTATATTTTTTACTAAATTTTGAGCAAGTTACTTGTTTACTTTTCTGTGAATTAAAAAGTTAACATTTTAAGATCTTATTGTTACAACATTTCAGTTAATTTTAAAAACTTAAACTGAGGACTTCAGATTTTATCAGTTTTACATAAAATCTTGTAATATTAACTTCAGTTGTCGAAAATTTTCCTTGTTAGTGAGTAAAAAAGTTATAGTTTTTAGAGTTCTCCATTAACAGTCAGCAACTTTAAAGTGATTTTTGTTCATTTTAGTTAGAACCTCGATAAGAAGTCTCTTTTGAGTACGGGCAGTATAAAACTGATTTGTATGTGATGGTACCGTAATTATTCAATTTACTGCATCCCCTTTGAATAAGTGCACCCCCCAGAATAAGTGAACTCCTTTCAAGCAAAAATTTGTTATAAGCACGCCCTCTCGATTAAGCACACCCCCAGATAATGGTGGAGAACAAACAAATATAATAATATTCTAGAAAAAGCACACCCTCTCTTTGATAGCACTTTTGTATCAATTGATGACTACTAGACAAGTAAGACTTAGGAAAATACAAACTTGCAGCAATTAAGTAAAATCTATTGCTATGTTCTTGGAGTTTTTAGAAAATATCTTACACATTCAGAACATAAATTTTTATTGGCCTTTATAGCGAATATGTTATAAGCACACTCCCTCAAAAAGCACACCCAAATAAGTGCACCCCAAAAAAGTTAAAAAATGTAATAAGCGCACTGGCGGTTAATCAAATGATTACGGTACCTCATTTAACAACTTAATTGAATGTGAATTTGTATTATAGAATTATTGTGATCCATACTGAATGCTTTTCTGTTTCTCTATGGAATATTTACTTTTAAATGATGCTGTAAATATCCTTAAAAATTCATGTTAAACAGATTAATTGGGTTACAATTTAAACTCTGATGTAAATCTTCCAAATTGTCTGTTTGAAGTGTCCTGCTTTTAAATTTAAAAGTCAACATTTTATGTGTTCACTTTTCTTATTAGGCCAGACCAAGTTAATTTTTCAAAGCACAGATTTTTTTTGAAATTTTCAGGGTCAGTGAGTCAGAAAAAAATGCAAAAAAAGGTTCTAGTATATAATAGAATAGAACAGCATTTTGAAATACAATTGACAGCTTGAAATTAAATAATGGCAATCAATCAATCAATCAATCAATAAACTTTATTTACCCTCGAATTTACAGTGTAGCACTCAAGTGCTAATATCTTCAAGCCAACTACATTAATAAATAATTATAATAAAAAGTCAATTCTATATAGCAAAAAAGATAACTAACTACCTGGGCAATCATTCTGAAAGCAAAGTTTCATAGGCGATGAGAATTTGTGTTAAAAATGATGGGAATCGTTACTGTTTCTAATAAATGCTGCTGTTTTAACAATTTGCTTTAAACTACCCAATTACATACATACATACTTTATTTATTTCACATCCCTAAGAGGGCTTTTCAGTGAATTATATTAATTAACACAAACACAACACACTAAGAATCCCAACTGGTAGGAGGCAGACCAGTTGGTTATTTACAAAGCATGGTGGACTTGACTCTGGGATTTACCCGAAGATAATTCCAACTAGTGGTCAGGGTGGGACTTGAACCTGGGTCAACCGCTTTCAAGTCCAGCTCCCCGACCTCTAGGCCACGCTTGCCTCCTTAAAAAAAGACCAGTGTTTTCAAGAAAAACATCATCCAGCATTCAATTTATAAAAAATATCATGCTGGTGTCATGCAACTTTTAAACTGCAACTTTAGAGTTTTTTCTCATTGAACAACTTTTAAAATCACTAATTAAAACGACATTTGAGCTGAATTTGTATTGCATATTTTAAATTTTTTAATAAAAAAAATGGAAAAAAGCTGGAAAAATGTGCAGTGATGCAAACACAAAGATGTCTTGAAATGTGTCAAGCAAACATGAATACGCCTCCGTGGTTTTGTTGTTGCAATACAAACTAGCATGCAAACAGACCAGCTTTTTTCCATTTTTTTATCAAAAAATAAAAATATGCAATACAAATTCAGCTCAAATGTCATTTTAATTAATGATTTTGAAAGTTGTTCAATGAGAGAAAACTCCAAAGTTGCAGTTTAAAAGTTGCATGACACCAGCATGTTATTTTATTAATTCAATGCTGCATGATGTTTTTCTTGAAAACACCAGTCTTGTTTTATTTTATTTTCATTTCTTGTGAAACAGGGTCGGTTGGGTCCATGCTTCAAAACATTAACTTGGTCTGGCCTTATATAAAATGAAAACATTAAGTAATACCTGTCAAACTTATTAAAACTTTTTGACACAAAAATTATCTAAGTTTTTGAAATTGCATTTTTTAAATAGTATAACTAATTTTTCAGAGTAAAATCCATTCTTAAAAGGTTAAAGAACACAGTTTTCATTATCATATTTCAGTTGAAATTTAGGGGAAAAAATTAGGTCATGGTACATTAAGTGAAAATGTAATTAGGTTAGATCTTTTTAAGAGGGATTGCATATCAGAGTATTGGAGATGCCATAACTTGGTCACAAATAAGGTTGAAGATAAGCCTCAGAATAAAAAAGATTGTAAGATTGCTGAATAGAGCATGTTGTTTGTACAGATTAATAGTTTAATTTATGGTGCAATTCTTGATTACAGACACAACAGCCATAGTTGACCCTTCGCTTATTGATCGTCAAATAAGGTTGAAAAGGAAAAAGTTGGAAGATAATCTCAATGAGAAGCTGATTCATAGGCCAGGACCACTTGAACTTGTAAAAGAGAATATCTTAGAATGTGAAGAACCAGTTGCTCAGGCAGTTAAGGAAGGCAATGTACAATTTACTGAAACTGGCGAGTTCCTTGAACCTATCTCACCAGAAAGTTATGATGGTTCTCCAGAACCACTTCAAGATGTACCAGTGGCACCACTAGCACCACCTCCTCATCCACATCAGATTCAAATGCCAACCATCCAGGCTCCCCAGCCACAGTATCCTCTTCCTCATCAGGTACCAGCTCACCAGGTACAGCAACAAACCAAGAAAGAAAGTCGATCTCGTAAAAAACCTCCCAAGCCAAAGTTTCGAAAGTATAAGTACCATGAATACCGACCCCCAAATGGAGAAGTTGAGAAAAATGAAATGCCAGAAGACTCACCTTATGCATTGCTTTTGCAACAACAACAAATGTTTCTTCAATTACAGGTTTTAAGTCAGAACTATCCAGGACAATTTATACTTCCATCAATTCCAGAATCTGCAAAACTGAACTTGAATAACAACTCCCATGACCAAGAAAAACCAATGAAAATTGAGGACATGAGAGTTGTAGATATGAGGAAAGAACTGAAAAATCGAGGTTTGCCTGTGTCTGGCTCAAAGAATGACCTGATGGAAAGACTGAAGGGAGCCTTAGCACAGGATAATCAAGTGCCTCCATTGGTTTCTACTAGTAACCCTGCATCACCAAACTCGTCAGTTATGGTATCATCATCACCATGCTCACCAGAACCCCAGGGAGTAAATGTATCTTCACCTTCAAGCACCAAGACTCTAAGTACACCTACACATTTAGCTCTAACGCGATCCAGCTCTGTGCCAGCTGGGAGTCCATCACAAGCCCAGCAAATACAATTGCAGCTTCCACAGTACAAACAAGTACAGAATGAGCAACAGAGACAGCAATTACAGTACCTTAATCTGCAACTGCAGCTTCAGCACTTGAGCATTCAGCAGCAGCAAAATGCTCGCAAGTTAACAAAAACATTAAGTAGTCCCAATGAAATCAGTTCTTCATTAAGTTCTGATCATCATAATGCTTTGTTAGGCTTACAGCAAGGGCAGCAGTTATTTCCAACTAGTCTTCAGAATCAGATTGTGACAAGCTCAACTGGTTCAACTGCAATATCCCAAATGACTCCATTCTCACAGCATTTACAACAACAGCTGCAGGGTAATCAACAGCCCCATGCGCAAAGTAGTGCTCATCATCAACCTGTTTACAATATTGATCAGAATATGCATCAGCAAAATGCATCACAGACAGAGAGCCAAGGTTTGGTCAGTCTTAGGGAACAAGCTGAAATGTTAGACAGCAGAAATCATTTGCAGCCAGTTAACAGCAACAATGAAAGCAATGTAACTTTTAGCTGGCAATACCAGCAGCAGAAGCGGCATCCTTTGTTTAATGGTGATTCAGAATCTAACAGCCAATCTCCAAGGTCACCAGATCAACCAGTGTTTACAATGTCTCCACCTCATCTTGATCAACAATGTAGTCAACCAACATCAGAACAGAACCAAACTAGTAACATGAGAGTAAAAGCAGAATCACAGTTTCAGCGTTCCTATTCTGAGAGGGGATCCAATGAGATACCTGATAGAGCATACCTTTCTCCACCATCATTCCAGACGAAACCAAGGTCAAACTCAGAACCAGCACACATATTTACACACAAGAGATCAATATCATTTCCAAACACACCTTCATTCCGTCAACAAAACCCTCCACCAAGTTATGAGGCACATATGCAACTCCAGAAACAGCACAGTATGGAGTTGCTTTCTCATTCACCTGCTGGAAGTGATTATCGATTTGATCCTCAGGCGCTAAATCACAAGTCGAATGAAAAGCTAGATACTGTTATGCAGCCTTGTGATAGAGATAGTCAGTTGACCCAGGAGCTAAAACAGGTTGGTTAGATAGTATTGATATAAAATTATTTTTTTCAATAATCAGCCATAAATATGTGACCCTCCATGGGAAAACCAACCTAAAGGTGATGACACACGCACATTTTTTTGACACGGTAGACAAAAGAAATTTTTGTTGACACGGTACAGCCGTATCACGATGCATGCCTAATTGAAATTTTCTTCTATCAAATAAAGACAAAGAAGCATGTTATTCAAACAAAGAGCCATGTCAAGGTTTCTAAAACAAAAGCTGTGCCATTTTGCATGCTTGCAAGCCAAATTGCACACTTAAGCCGTGTCAATCTGCTCCACAATGGAAAGACTTATGGAAGTTAAAATGAAGCCATGAAAATTGGAATCGAACTAGTGATGTAACAATGTTTACATTCCATGTCAGCTGCTCGACAAATGGGACACTAAAATTTGTTTAATCAACACATTATATTCGATACGTAATCTGTTATTTATAATTATAATTATTACTATAAATTGTTATTGTGACGAATTTTGTATGGTGGATTTAAGTGTTGAAGCCTGAATTTTCTCAGGCTTTTCTTTTGCAATTGCTGAAATTGTGTTACTTTATATCCGTGGTTATAAAATTGTAACATAACATCATTAAAACAAACTCCCGATTATTCACAGTGCAGTCTGAAATTGAAGACATGGCGCCGGCAGAGAGGAAATTGAATAGTATGACTCTTTTGGGTTTTGCTGAGGTCGTACCGATTCTATGGTTAATTAATACAAGATTTATGATGGAATCACCGTATTTTCATTTCCAATAGTTTAATTCTCGATTTAGAAATTCTAAAAGATAAATTATAGCAAAACAGTTCGCCCTTCCTTCATGTTTTGAACGAGTTTCGAACATAATTGCTTAACAATCTGAACAACATTATCAATAAAATCAGAAAAAAAAATATTTGAAAAGTAAAGAATTTGTTTTCTGCTAATGCAACCTTAAATCCAAACGCCATTGGTTCTAACACTTTTTAGTTCGTGATGTCAAGAAACACAGAAAGTTTCTTTCAAAATGCCAGCGGAATTGTCACAAAGAGCGCTCAACTTCGACTTTGCCTTGATTGACGCTTGCGATCGATCTCCTGATATAACCACTGCCAGCTTGGAGAAAGTTACTTGAGTAAGGATTTAAAATATAGTAGTTTAGTTACCTTGCTCTAAGGGGCAACAGAAAAATACAGAAGTGAAACTAAAGATTAGCATGCAAAGAAGAGTTCCTTGACTTGGGGCTCGTCATGCAACTATTGCTACTGGTATCCGTGGGATTGGCTGAGCATGGGAAACACTGTGTGCTGATTGGCTAATAAGTAATGACCACAAGTTCTATCCGATTTTTCTTTACCTGTAAGTTTTGAGTTTTGTCTACCTCTTATTAATTATCTTATTCACACTTTTTTTTACATTTAAAAATTGCTTTTGAGGGATTGTTGTTTAGCAAAGGTAAATTACTATTTTATTGGCTTGCAAATAAACTAGCAAAAATATTTAAGAGGCCTTTTCGCTAATTTCTCAACACTAAACTTTTATCAGTACACGCAGGAATAATCGTGTGATCAAGTTTTTGATAAATAGCTTAATTGTTGATAGTTAACGTCTACTTCTTATTTTCATCTCCATGTCAGTTAATTTCAAAACTACACAAGATAGAAAGTTTCATAAATTAAACTATCTTTTTGAGACCAAACTAAAATGTATAAATAATACATTTAAATTTACAGAATCAAAATATTTTCGCACTCATTTAAAATAAATGTCAAGCAGGAAAAGCTACTTTCGAAATTGAAAATACACTTGATTCATGTTACTATTAAAACAAAACGAAAAAATAAACCTTTCACTTTTGATTTTATTCCATTAAATCATGCCTGAAAATCTTGTAAAAATCTCTGACATACTGTAAAAATATCCTGCTATTCCACGGTTCTGTGTTTCGATTCAGGTCGTTCTCAATTTTGCCTTGTTCACCAAGAACCTGCTGAAAAAGATACTGTATGTTCTCATGGCTGTAGCAGACTTTAAGCAGTTAACACTCTGAAAACAAAAGATTTACCGTGTCAAGACATGTCAGGCCATGTCAAGTCAGTCAAAACAAAACTCACCGTGTCTCCCATTGTTTCGTTCGTTAATAATTATGTGCATATGCCATGTCAAAAAACACAGTTGACATGGCATGTTAAAACAAGTGTGCACGCATCATCACCTTAAGGTTGGTTTTCTTGTGGAGGGTCACATATATATTGTTTTTAATGTACTTCTGTAGTGTATCCTGTAACTGCTTGTATTCTAAGATGGTCTCAAAAGTAAAAAATGTACTTTATGAAAACCGATATCTCTTTTGTAAACCAATTATAGAAAAAAAGCTCTTTGCATTTTTTATAAACTGTAAAATGCAGATGAAAGGAATTAATTGTTGTACTTTCCATATCCCCCCTCCCCTCCTCCTTTAGAGAAGGTTGGGGTAAGATTTTAGTCTGGAAAAGTATTGTTTGATAGTTGAATGATTTGTATTGAAAATTACAGTAGCTATAGCCAGATATTATCAATATTTTTTTTTTCACGCGGCATTTTTTACCAAACTAACTGGAGCTGGTGAATAATGATTTGGAAATTCAGATTATCTAGGAGATATTTTGACCAGTAAGAAAACCTTTTAGTTTAATATTAGATGCACAACGACAAAAAGACTTAGGAGCATAAAGTTATCACCTAACCACTTTTTAAAAAGTGTTTTTATTTTGTTTGCAGGCAATGATGAAACAACAGATGGCTTTTGATCAGGATGACCTACTTGAAATCATTGGAGGTAATTGTTATTCAAACATAGTTATCAGGTTAAAGGATTTTACCAAAATGCTTTCCAAGGTACTTTCCCAAAACCAAGAAGAATGCTGAAGTAGATAGGAATAAGATGAAAAGTGTGTCTGCTCAAATGAAAGGCTAGTGTTTGAAAAGTGTGTTCAGGGTTTGTTTAATAGTTCAATTGAAAAAACTAGTCCAAAAACAATGTAAGTAACTGTAGGTGAATTTCAAAATTTCTCCTAGAGTTTCATTCTTTTTATCTTCAAAATTACGTAGAGAATTTTAGTTTTAATCAGAAGTTATTGATACTTCATTTTTTTTTGCTCCAGACTCTTCAGTTTGAAGCCAAAGATAAAATGTTAAAAAATAATTAATATGATTTTATAATTTTGGTCTGTGCTTTTTTGTTCCACAAGAGCTTGTTTTTAATGTCAAGGATACTTTAAAGACTTTGCTTGGAAAAGTTTAATTTCCTATTTATGTTTTTCTGTAGATGCAATATCTGGCCAAAACACCAAGTCACCAAGAACACTTAGCCCAACATTGGTTCAAACCTCCTCTCCTCAGGCTATTCCATCAGCAAGTATTCCCTCTCACAGTCCACTGGGACAGTCTCCAAGCTGTGGTTATTTGTCAGTTCATTCCCCAACATCAGGTCAACAGTTAACAGGGAGAATATCACGAAGTTGTGAGGATGTAAGCTCGTTGAACTTTAGTGACCGGTTTAGTCCACAGTATGACAACTACAGTAGTAATTCTTTAGACATTGATTCAATGCTTTTAAGTCCTGGATCACCTGTGAAAATGGATGGCTGTAGTTCTGAACCTGAGGACAACTTGTGCTCATTATCACAAACTCATGGTCAGGGTATACCTATTCCCATGTCCAATGCAGCACCATCAAGAACAAGTGGAAATCTGAGTTGGCTTGATCTTTCCTCTAATTGTATCACTAACATGTCACCATGTGGTCAACAGACTGTCCAGATAGGAAGAGAACCACCACAGTTTCTTTATGAACCAAATGTTTTTCGGACTGAAGAACCATTCTCTTTGTCACTATTTGACTTAGAAACACCCAACACTTTTCAGACTTCCAATGAGTTACCAGAATCAATGGATTATTGTGTTTAGTATATCAGGGATTTCTTCACACAATATTTTAAGGAGCCCTAAATACATTATAAATTGGTGCTTTTCTAAGGAAGTTGTTTACAAGTCTTGCCATTTGAAAGTACAATCAAGCTCTGAGATATTCTCTGCATGGGCGTTCTAAACTGAATTTTAAGAAGACTATTTAAGCTAGCCTTAGTACTATAACTGTGATTACAAGACATTAGCATATATTATATATTCTGATAGATATGCTAAGTGTAATCTAGGTGGTATTTTAAGATGGCAGTTGGTACAGATCTCAATGTACATAATTATGGTCATTATGTAGTGTAATCTGTACTATAAATCCTAAAATCAAGACCTTGACAAATTCTGTAAAGTAATTTGTCAAAAGCTTCTTTTAAAATTATAAAACTTAAACATCTGAACAACCAACTATTGTGCATCCTTTTGACCTTGAGTTGATGAAATGTGTGTGCAAACAGATCTGTTCATAAAAATTAAAATCTTGTGTTTTATTAGATTCCCTGTGGAAAATACTTATATCACAGCCACACACAAATGTAAATATCCATTTAGAATTAGATTATCGTTTTGTAGAAAGTTATTTTGATTGTTGGTGATATTATCCAATAGCTTACCCAAGTAATTTCAATATAGTCTAAAAAGAAATCAAGGATGACATAATTATTTTGGTATCCATAGAATTTGTTGTGTGCCTAGCATACTTGAAATTAAAAAACTGTTATACAGCAAAAATTATTATGGAAGTGATATCTTGGCTTGCCTGCCTGTGAGTTCAATCCAAGCTATATATTTATTAACTCTTCCAAAATTGAGTTACCTTTGGTCAATAATATAGCCTCCCTGCCAGCTAACCAAATGCATCACATTGTAAAAACTCTATTTCACTTTTCAATTTTTTTTCTTAAGTCATTGCATGAAGTTTAACGAGATTGTTTATTCAACTAAAGCCAAACCCATCCCAGGAATTTCATAAATGGAGGGAATCAGGTTATCACAGCTCATCATCATCATCATCATCATCGGTTCTTTTTGATTATCGTGCAGTATGTGGCATCAATGTCCACATATGTGGACTGCCATCAAGTTTCCTTGCTCGCTGCACGAATGGCCTGTCTAATCTTCCCTCTCCACGACACCCTATCCAAGGGGTCGGCGGACAATAGTCCCCATTGTCTGCAGTCCTGTTTCGTTACTTCCCTCCAGGACCCTGACAACCCTCAATTACCAAATCACTGGCATACTTAATTACCCCTGTGGATCGGGCGACGTGCCCAAACCATCTGAGAAGATGCTCTCTCAACACTAGTTCAAGGTCAATTAGCCCGACCTTATCCAGCAGGTCCCTAGATCGCACCCTGGGCACTTCACTTGGCTTGATATGGCACAGCAGCCTAATCATGGCTCTGTCGTTCCTCTGTAGGCGAGACAAACTAGACTTGGTCAAGGGCAAGTCTTGCTGGCATGGAGCATGGAACTGTGCACGCAAGTGTTGTAGATGTGACCGCGAGTCTTAGGTGTCAGTAGGCATGTTGTCAGTACTGGCATAAGCTGCCGAAATTTTTTCCGTGCCGTGTTGACCTTGTGGTGGTCGCCATGTTGCATCCTCCTTCTGCAGACAACATGTCCCCTAGGTAGCAGAATGAGTCGACAACTTCTAGCTCCTCGTTGTCAATCTTCACTTTCTCCAATGGTCTTACATTGATTGCATGAGCTGTGCCTAGGCAGTGTGAGAATCTGAAGTCATGGTCTGCTACAAGCCGCCGTAGGCCACTGCATCTCTTGTGTAACCACATTCTGCAACCCTCACAGTAGATGCTGTTGAATCCCATGCCTTTGTAGCACACCCCGCAAGAGTATTTGCCAGACTTTCGGAGTGTATCAAGCCCTTTCCCGCAAACCATAACTTTTGTTTTCTTTGTGTTCACACGCAGGCCTTTTTCCTCCATGCCCTTCTTCCAAGTTTGGAATCTTTTAATACATTCGTCTAAAGAGTCGGCGATAACTACCAGGTCGTCTGCATACAGCTCCTCCCAGGGGATGCCCACACGGAACTCTCTTGAAAGAGCCTCCAGTACTATGATGAAAAGTAATGGGCTTAGCACCGAACCCTGATGGATGCCGACCCAAACCTCAAATTCTCCAGTAAAACCATCACCAATGCAGACTCAGCTTCGAGCGTTTGAGTACATCCCTTCTACGAGTCGAATCACCCACTCCTCAACACCCAACTTCCTCATGGCCCACCAGATAACTTTCCTGGGTACCCGGTCAAATGCCTTTTCGAGGTCCATGAAGGCCATGTAAAGGCCCTTATTTCAGCTAGGAACTTCTCTTGTAGCTGCAGACTACGAAAATGGCATCTGTAGTACCCCTACCAGGAATGAATCTGAACTGAGAGTTGTCGATGGAAACCATCCCACGGATTACACTGTCCAGAATGTGCTCCAGGACTTTCAACACTTGTTCTGGCAGTTTCAGCCCCCGGTAATTGCCCCTTTCGAGAGCATCACCTTTGCCTTTGTACAAGCACACAATGAAACTTTCCTCCGAAATGATTGAAGTGGCCAGGTTGCAAAGCAGGGAGGCTGCTGTGTCACCTGCTGCCTTTATCATCTCCACTACAATACCAGATGGGCCTGCCGCCTTGCCAGTGCTCATCTTAGCGAGAGCTTCCTTGACCATATCTAGTGCAATGGGTATTGGTGGTCCTTCAACTGGCAGTTCGTCTGGAAGGTGGTCTGCATCCAAGACAAATTCCACATTCAGGAGTTGCTCATAATATTCCTGCCACGCCTTCTGCTTGGCTTCACTGGCTGTGCACATCTCGTCTGCATCATTTCTTACAGGCTTATCTCCCACAATGTCAACGTTTTCCTGTCTCATCTGGTCTGCAAGTCAGTAGACGTCAGCTGATTGTGGGTTGATGTTTTCAAACACAGCCTTGTCCGCTTCATGATGAGCATGGTACACTGCATGTCTGGCAGCACGCTTGGCAATGTTATACTCTTCTCGGGTCATGGCACCCGCCTTCCACGCCTTGTACAATGCGCCTCTTTTCCTTGATTGCACTATCAACAGAGTTATTCCACCACCAGGTTTCTCTGCACCTGCTGCCCTGGCATTTTGTTATGCCACATACTTCCTCTGTTGTCTTGAGCAAGCTGTCTTTAAGGGTTGCCCAAAGACCTTCAGTGTCAGGACTGATTTCATCAGTGGTAAATTCTTCATGCATAGCAATGTGCTGGTTGAAGGACTGCCTGAATTGTTCCCGGGTAACCGGGTCCTTCAGTTTCCAGATCTTTAGCCGAGGGGTGAATTTATGTCTTGGCGGGGTTGGGATGTCCAATCGCATGTTGCACACCAGGAGATGATGTTGGGGGACGCACTCCTCGCTGGGAATCACTTTAACGTTTGTGACCATATATCACATGCTCTTGCAGTACATGATGAAGTCAATCTGAGTTGCAGCACCACCAGACTCATAGGTCACCAGGTGGCTATCACGCTTCTTAAACCAAGTATTACCAAGCAACAGACCATTTGCCAATGCAAATTCCAAAATCCTTTTTCCTGTTACAGTGCACAGTTGATCATAAAAGTTGTCTTTTTCGGTGTCACTTAGGCCACTTTGCGGTGCATAGATAGACAGGATATTGAGCATGCCCCGCCCCACCACCAGCTTGATAAGGATGATTCTATCTGAGACTCTTCTGACCTCCAACACCTCGATCCACTTCTCTGCAAGAAATACTCCAGCTCCGGCTGTGCCCTTGTTACCCGACCAGAACAGCTTATATTTTGTGTCCTTTCCCTTAACCATACAGCAGTGGCCATTTCTGTAGCGAGTCTCTTGTACAGCACAAATATCGATACCTCTTCGCAATAGCATTTCAACCACTTCACATTGACGACACCTCAGAGTGTTCACGTTTACCGATCCAATTCTAAACTTTGTTAGCTTCTTTGGGTGCTTGCTGGATTTGCCCACATGGCCGGACCCTGCCTCCCACCCCTGCGAGTCAGCCAAGCCCGAGGCACTACCAGCTCTACGTCCAGGATGTACACTGACACAGCCTGTAACAATATTAACTGATACTGATTTACTAGCCATGATAATGAATGGACAAGTTTTTACGGGACCGCCTGTCCAAGGCTGGCGTCCAACTCAGCTGTATTTCGGCCAGCAGAGGGTGCCGCCATTCCCACACTTGGGCATTGCGCCTAGCTGTTGTCTTCCAGGAGGAGGATCATCCGCCAAAGTCACTTGACACCGATACCAAGGACTACAGTTTGTCGTAGGCTGCTGTCAGCACCAGCTGCCACCCTGGTTGAGGCAGCTTGTAACCTTGAGAGGTAACCCACAAGGCAGTGGGGGTTTGAGTTTGGAGTTTTCCTTCTCCTAGACTGGTTGCCAACCAAGGCTAATATGGGTCCAGTCAACCCACCCAGATATACCGCCAGGCACTCGGTCGCGCCAATGTAGCAAGCTCTGTATAAACAGGGGACACGACGGGAATGCATTGCTATGGGCACAATTGAGTAGGAGAGGCCATATGTAAGCGACCAGCTGTCAGGGGCTAACAGTGATCCAGCGGCAATTACTATGCCTGGAAAGGAGAGGCTGGTGGGGACGCTTCACTTTCCTTTCAGGGATGAGCGGGACATGCGGCCCAGACCTCACCCCCTGGGGTTGGGCAGGAAAAAGGCAGATTTGAGATAGTAGCAGCACTAGGGCTAATATATGTTCTCTAAAGTGCTAAAAGCAGCCGGTCAAAGTTGTTTTCACAGCCTGTCAATATGCCCATTGCCTGGCCCTGAATCCTCTGTTGTCTCTTCATGTCCTTGGCTTGTATAGCTAGCTGGAGCTTGAATTCTTTTGAGCTTTAAAAGAAAAGATCCTAACTTTGGCTGTGCACTCCTCCTCAATGCTAGCTTTAGTGTGCCCCAAAAGATCAACAATACAGCTATCACTTGTGAGAGACTACCTGCTTTATTTGAGCAATGTTTTTATGTCTTTACATTTTGTATGCTAATATTTTGGCTGGTTTTTCTAGTGAGTCTGATACAATAAAAACTCAACTCTTTAACAAAAGACTTTAAAAAGTTATGAACCTTATCAAAAACATTTTGTTGATTCTTTATTTTTATGACTGGCTCCCTGTGCAGCTGTAAAGGTACTCTCACAAAGTGTTTGTAGGGTGTGTGCTGCTTTGATGAGTATGGTTTTTGTGCAATTCAATTTAGCATTGAATAAAGAATTAAAAGTTTTGGACTAGAATACAAGTTCGAGTAAAATTTCCTTGAACTTGTTTCTGCATACTGCAAATTTAGAAAATGGTCAGGTATGGTGATAACTGGTAGACTAGAAAGGATTGTAAAATGCAGCTGACAAAAGTTTGCTAAAATTTAGGAATCAGCAACACAAATCTGGCTAAAATTTTGAAAAAGTTTCCTTCCCCACCCCCAAGGAGTAGCTTGTGATTAGTCATGAAGACTTTCCACTATTTCCATTCAAAAATAAAATCTTTTTTATTTCAAAATTTTATTTTTGATTTTTTTCCTCTTTCCAATAATTTTTGTAAGTTCAATTTTGTTTTTTTAATTTAACTTTTTTTTCAACCCTTACATTTATTACCATACATCCTCAAAAAAAAAAGACATCCTCATTCTCTAGCAGCAGAACAAAAACATTCTGAATTTTGAAAGTGCTTTTTGGAGTAAAGTAATGAGCCTAATATTGTAAATTATGTCCATGTGATGTAATGGAATTTTTTTTTTGAAGAATGTTTGGTTCATTAACAGTTTTGCCTATCTGCAATTATGAGATTTTTTGAAATTTTCAACATAATAATTATTCTATGACACTACTTGTTTTGACACATTATTTTGATTAATAAAACTGTATTATAATAATATATATGTTACAATTTTAATTGTAAAAATACTATTGAATGATTAGGAAGTTTCCAACTGAAGTTGATATTTTGTCCAGTGTATATTTTTATGTTTTGATTTGAGCTGAAAAGTGGTAAAATAGAAACAACTGACAATGCATTGCTTTAAAAATTAATGGCAAAAAGGAAACTAAACTCTGTCATACCAGAGAACAAATAAGGCCTTTGACCCACCATCCCCTCCCCTCCCCATTTTGTGATAGTCAACAAATTAAAACTTATTGGTATATGGAATTTTTTCTCTTTAAAAGTAACAGCTTTGATTTACAAACAATATCAACTGATCCACCTCCTGTCACACTAAGGTCTTTGAAGAAAGGGGGAATTTGCATATGATAATATAAAATATTTAAAACTAAACGAATGTTGCTGTTAAAGGCCAAGAATTTTTCAAGACTGGCAAAAGTTAATTGTATTATGAGTCCTTATCACTGCCAAGCTTTTTTCTGCAAAACTTGAACTAAAGTATAAGAAAATTTTAACTTATAATGCACAGTATTATAAAACATCTTTGATCCCAGGATAATTTTCTATAAGTCAGCCCTTTTGTTACAAAACATTCAAAATACTACTTTTAAGATAATATATGGAAAAAAATAATTTCAGTAAATGTTTACACCATAAAAAAAAATTTTAAATAATTTCCAATAAAAGAATATTATTATTGACAAGAAAAGAAATGAGTGGCATATAACCCAGAATATAGTGGTAGGTGTAGCAGTCGTTGGTGGCATGGCTGGTGTCCTCTAGCCACAAATACCCAGTTTCAATCCCTGCCCTACAGAGGTTCCAATCATTGTACCATTGTGTATGTATAAAATTATATTTTTATAATTTTAAGTATATTAATTTATGTATTCACCTGATGAATGTGGTCCTTTTGGGCCATACAAAACAATTTTGTCGTGAAAAATACACCATGGACATACAGTAGTTTCATTATTTTTCATTTTATGCTTCTCTGACCACTGATGTAATTGAGCACTTTTAGTTTTTTGATGTAAACTTCAAACTATAATATATATACATATACAAAGAAACGCAAATGGTAATAGTACTTCACAAAATCTCAGGAGTGCTCGATCCATACATAAATATGTAGAGCAGAAATAAATTATATATATATATAATATATAAAATAAAAGGAGTTAGTGACACAAGTAAATCATTGCAGTCTAAATCATTGCAGTCTAAAATGAAATTTTAGCAAAAAGTTTTTCATCTTAAATACATTATAGTAGTAAAGACAATTGGAATTTTTGTCTAAGAAATTTTGGCTCTAGCAATTGTTGCTTCCAAAAAACTTAATTTTGAAGGCCTTTAATGCTTATAAAAATAAACTACTGTGCTCAAAGTTTTACCCAAAAGTTGAAATTTAGCTTATGAATAGAAAAATCTTTACTTTGATAAGTATATAAACATTGAGTTTTTGGATGATTTTCATAATAAGTATATTATTAATTATTACAATTTATTTTCATGGATGTTTGAGAGATAGCGAAATGCATTGAATATAGATAAAAAAAATAGTCCATCAACAATGTTGTCACACTGTCATCCATATCAAACCTCTCAATTCACACTACTTCATTGACACAAGATGTTAAATCCAAATATCACATATGATCTCACATTAGTGATGTATAAAACATTTAACCAATGTCCAAAAAGTTATTTTGCAAAGCTTTATTGATAACAACAACAACAATTCTTTATAATTAAAATATTTTTACATTTTAAATAACTAATATAATCAAAATTATAAAAGTAATGGCCCTAACAAATAACTTAATAGCTAAAGGTCGGCTAGGGCCATGAGAGTTATATAGGTGTAAATTGTGCATATTATAATATAATATAGATGGGGCTTTTACAAATCATTTGACACTACATAAAACTAATGTCAAATAAATTGTTTGACATTAAAACTAATGTCAAATAAAAAGATAGTTAATTATAACTTGTTGCTTTTAACCTTTAGACTAGAAGTTATTTTGTATTTCATATAGTAAGCATTTCTTTTCAATTTGACCTCAAACAGCTGCAAAGAGCATAACTGTAGTGAGACTGGTTAATTAGTTGAAGCAACAAACCCCCCAGTTAGGTAATATGGAACATCATTTTGCATTTGAGACAGACTATCATGAAGTTTCTCCCCACAAAATTTGTGGGGAGAAACTTCATGAT
>JAOEHV020488212.1:0-22706 GCA_025447995.2 Isaurus tuberculatus | reverse complement strand
GTCTTAAAATAGGCAAAGAATAATGAATACTCGCGAAAAATAGGCTGGGAATAATGAATATTCAAAGTGAAAATATTTCGCTTCAACCCCCGATCCTTAAAATTACACTGAACGTATCTGTCAGTATGGTCCATTAAAATGGCTATTGCTCTCAATAGACTGATGTTTTTCTTCTCACATAAAACAATGGATATTCTGCTCGATGGTCTGATTACTTTTTGAGAAAGACCAATTGTCATTCTACTCGATTGATAGCTTATTTCCATCACTTTATCCATTTTACATCACACGGATAACAATGGTCATTCCGCTCATAGGATTGATTCCCTTTATCAGATCAATCACCATTCCGCTCTATATTAAAGTTGGTTCTTTTCATCGTCAAGTACAATAGCCTTTATACTCGATGGTAAGAATCCTTTCAATAGAGGGAGTAAAGATATCTCTACTCGATGGGCTGATTCACTTCATGTTTTTTTTTTGATATATAGAGTGTATCAGTCGGTTTAATCCGTTAGTCCGCTAGTGAGACAAAGTTGTCTAAGTTTTGAATATCGTTGTTGATTGGCACATCAATACCATTTGCTAGATCCTCAACTGATCGAGATAAAATCGTCAAATAGTCCTAAAGCAAGAAATAGAAAAAGAAATTAAAATAAAACACTCAAACTGCTCATTAAAAACTAAATTTCATCATCGGTTTTTCCAACCAATAAAAAAAATTATTTCTATTTCCAATTCAATTTTTAAGCATGAAATCCGGAAACGATGTTACTAAAATTTGCTCAATCTAGTATTCAGTTTATGGTGTCCACAGTAATTGAAAACCAGAATCCATCAAAGGATTTTTTTTAATTTCCCGCCTGTCTGAATTGCTGGCCAAATATGTTGACAGATTTACTTGGGTTTCTTTAGTTAGTGTATAAACACCTTGACGTTAGGAATTTACCACGGTTTAGTAACTTGACCACAGTAAACTGAAACCTCGATAAACTCTCAAGTGTAAACACAACACAAGGCAATATTAAATTACCTCTAATATAATAGTAATAGGACAATTAGAACAAAACTATAAAACTCATACTTTATCTACTTCGCCTGTTAACATAGCATCAAGTTCACTTGAGATTCGTCTGAATGTTGGGCGTGCCGTGGGATTAGAGTCCCAGCACCGTGACATTAATGCATATCTATTGAAACAAAAACGCTTAGTTTTAAAAAAAGCTTAACATTGACATGAAATTACTATAAACGCTAAAAGACGTCCCTTCTTCGATACTTCTCCCCCCCCCCCCCCAACACACCCCTTAGCTTCTCTTTCAACATTGCAATAAAGGGGCTATAAAAAAAAACGCATTTTGTAGTAAAAATAAATTATAATTAATTCGTCAGGGTATTGTCCGCTACCAACGTGGCCTTAGTGCCCATATTATTGGCCGCAACTACTAGATTACAGGATGCATGTGCATCCTACACTTGGCATTATCAATCCAGCCACATCCTATAAGCGCCGGTTGCGCTTTTATTGTTCTTCATTATCTCGTGTGGGATTCTAACAAATTATTAGCTAACTAATTATTGGCTATGCCGTATTATTAAGACCAAAACAGCTCTCCATTGCTTCAAACATTCAGGTGCGCCAATAATTATGATAGACTAAAAGTGATGCCTGCTATGATGGCCTTAGTACCCGTATTAGTGGTTTTAAGTGCTTAATATTAGCCAAACATGTATACCAATACTTGTGATATACGCTTTTAGAGTTCTTTATAGTTAAAAGTGTTTTACAATTAGTTTCAGCTCTCTCGGAGATTTTTAATTAGCCTCCTCTCTAAGAATGTTCTCTTTCTAATAAAGTCCTCGTTCTGAACAGATCTGGGGATAAAAAAACACCCGAGGGCTTGTTAAAGCTTTAAAGCATAACCACAGCTTGCTAACTCAAATTATAGACGAATGGCGCCAAACAGAGGCGGTTGCAGCAAATATTTGACGGAAGGGGGGACAGGGGTGCAGAATTTCAAGGACTGAAGGGACGAAAAATTTTTATCTTCACATTTCTTTAAAATGAAACAGAACCATATCGAAATTCTAATTCAAAATGTTGCAATTTTAACGGTTTCCAGTTTTAAGTCTTTCTTAATTTTTTTGTTTTTCCTTGAGACTTTATGAATACCGCACTCATGATACATTTACAATTACTTGAAGGCAATATTTTTTTGGGGGGATGGTGCCTCCCTTCCTTAGCCGCCGCCACTGTCAAATGGTGTTGGTGACTAACCACACTGGCTACTTTTCGTTATTGAAAGAAGATGTTGGGACCAGTATTCAGGAACAAACGTATAGCTCTTGAAAACTATATGAATAAAATTATAATCCAAAGGAAATACATACATATCTTGTGGGCAACTCTGCGGCTTTGCCATTCGGTATCCTTTGACAAGCAGCGTAAAAAGAGTCTCGATAGGAATGCCGGGATATGGTGTTCCACCTACAGATCAACCCAGCATACACATCATATTAATTTAGAACTAGGAGTAATCAAAACTTATTTGTTCAAATGGTTTGTTTTCTAGCAATTTTTCTGTCTTCTAACAGGAATATAACACCCGCCATATTCGCTTTGTTGTAGTTAAAAATCGGATGTTCTGTACGCTTCAGAAATAGATTAATTCATAATTTGTGTCCACCAGTTCCATTCGTTAAACGCAGAGGAAAAAAACGTGCGTTCGCACTGAAGCATTCCCAAGAGTCTTTTCGCGCCTGATTCACAATGGCGAAAAAGTGTGTTCGTCCAACTTTAAAATGGATTTTTTTTCTGCTAAGCGCTTGTGCCTAGGCTTATGACGTTCCCTTTAGATTGCGTTCTTCTGACCTCGAACGAAGTAACAGCTATTCAACCATTTTTCTTGGCTACTTTGCATATTGTTATAGAGTTAACATCGATAACTGATGTTTAAAATAAGTTCGACCTCCCAGTTAGTTTAGTTAGATAACTGAAGGAGAAAAGAAAGAGGGGGGAGCCAGCAAACCAAAAGGGGGTAAAGAAAAAATAGATGCAGCACAAACAGAAACCAAGGTACTGGCTAAAAGCAGCGAGCTCACGATGTGAGTGCCAGCAATTAGCTGCATCAAAAACGTTTGATAAAATACAGCCACCTGCGAACTTTTCCCAGCAAGTCCGTAAGGTTTTCGTAGCAATCACTTCGAGTGCATTTAGTTTCTTCTTTTAAAACTGTTTTTTGTACATTTAGGAATACGTTACCTAAAGTGAAAATCTCCCACAGTAAAATTCCATATGACCATCTATAAAGACAAATCAATGAATGCTGGTCAAGGTTCGATCATTTTAACACCAAACACAAAAACAACACAAACGTTTAAAACAACACCAACCACAACGCCAATCTTTCATCACCAACCACAACACCAACACCTCATCACCTACTTCAACACTATTTTACATACAAACTTCAACACAAACATCTACAATATCACAATATCATAAACAACCGAAACACAAACCTCAATACAAATACAAAGCACAGTCTCATCAACAACCTCAACACAAACCTCGACCCCAACACAAACAATATTCTCATCAACAACATCAACACAAACCGCTATCCCAACAATAATCTTATTAACATTCTCGACACCAATATCAATACCAATACGAACCTCATAAATATTCTTAATACCAACCTCAACACCAACCTAAAAATCAACACCAACAGCAACAACAACACTAAGCTCAACACGAACAACAACCTGAACATGAATGCCAACACCACACTAATTTCATGATGGGCACTCAACCCGAACCTTAAATTTAACAGAAACATCAACAAAACATGAAGATTAACCACAATCAACTTGCAACACAACATCAAAACTTTTTTTAGTCCTAGTGGCATTTAAACGTCACTAGTAAAGTGTTGGTCTTTAACAAACAGAAAAATAGGCAGTCAAAGACTGCATGAGACTCAAGGCAGAATGCATAACAGCAGTATTAAAATTTAAATTGAGAGAATGAAAATGCAAATTTTTTTATGAGTAGCGACTTTAGTATTGGTTTTAGCATAGTGAACTATGATTTCAGAAGAAAAAGTTAAATATACAGTGTGAGCATAAGAAACAGAAAGGTTTTCTTTTTTTAAGTATCATTTAGTCTTGAACAAGCATAAAGGATAAAATAATAAGTAACCCTAGCCTTCGTTCTCTTAGCCAGCATGATCTCCTTGACGACGATCACGTGTTTGAATAACCGCTAGGAACGCCTGCTTCATTTGGAATGGTTACAACTCACTCATTCACTCATTCAAACCGATGACATAGTGACAAGAGGCCCCATAAAGCCTTTCGTCACAAAAAGGCTATTAGTAAACAAATTAAAACTTACACATCACTCTGCACTGTGTATTTCATGTCAAATAAAGCTTCGATAGCGAGCCATTTTACCGGAAGTCTTCCCTGTAATGATTGATGGTACACAAACTTATACACAGCTCATTAAAGAGATAGCTTTGACAAAAAATATTTACATCTGAATATTTAACAACAATACTCTCATGAGTTGAGGTGAATACCACCGACTAGAATTTTCTGAAAGCTACTATTTACCGAGATTGCATTCAATTCATACGGCGAACAACGGTAAAAGTACATAGAAATCAGGTGACCTCAAGTTTGAAAGATTCTACTATAAATATGCCTACCAAACTATGGCTTATTACTTACCTATCTACTTATTTACTGCCAAACTACTTTGCAATCTTTCGTAGAAATCTGTCTAGAATTCTATTCAGCTATTTAACTACAAAGGTACTTCTCTCTCTACCTTGCTAAATCCTTTTACGAGCCAAGTGGTCCATGAGGCCGGCACTTATTTCCGTTTATACGGTAATGTTAAGCGGATGAGAGTCTTTAACACCCATGGGTGGGATACTAATACAACGCAGATTAGGTCCCAGCAGAAGTTGGTTCATTTACCGATTTCGAAGAAAGGAGAGCTGTGTAAGCTTTGGCGGAAGGGTTAAAGCTAAATCCTTTTCCGAGCCAAGTGGCCATGGGGCCGGCGCTTATCTCCTGTTTCTGTAGTTTTAAGCAGATGAGAGTCTTTGACCTCCCCTGGACGGGACACTAATCCATCGCAGGTTAGCTCCCAGCCGAAGCTGGTACTCATTAACAACCTCGTAAGGATGGAAAGCTGAGTAACCCTTGGCTGTAAAGAAGGTCACATAAACGTTCAAATTTGTCAGAGCCGAGGAATCGAAACGGGGAACTTGTGGATGGAAGGCCAAAAAACTTACCAATTGCGTCAACCACACCGCCGTACTCAAAATTCTGCCAAAATTATTATACATCTTCCAAACCAATAAACGTAGCAACGTAAATTCGAATTATACTTTACAACTGGTTGAAGGAAAATAATGCAAAAAAAAAAACACTTACACCTGTGACTTTTCGATAGTAGTCCATATCAGCAATGTTTCTTGAAAGACCAAAATCTGCTATTTTCATGACGAAATCTTCACCAATGAGAACATTCCTAGCCGCAAGATCTCTGTGAATACACTGCAACATCAACGTAGCCAAAAATATTTAGTCTCAATAAAACAAATGCTCTACTTCACAGAGGAGAAGAAAACACCGATCTGGTGCTGTCCAGTTGCTTCAGAGAGCAATGGCCATGGGGTCCTGTAATCGTCAGGAGGTGCAACAGAAGCATCAGGCGCGTACGCAGCTTTTCCCGCGGGGGAGTGCACTTTAAGCTTGAGCGGACCTTAGGTTATCAGTCCTTAAAGTATGATATCTAAACAATTCTGATATCTGATATATGTAACAACAATATGTCATCCGGCATTGTGAACTTTTCTTTATAAGTTCTATTGCTTTCTTAGACTGCTTTGAATCATTCGACTATTTTCTACTCATGTTTGGGATTTTTTTTAACAACAATATGGGTAAAAAAATATGAAAAAGTCGAAAAATATCTACCTTATCTCTTACCTTACCGTATGTAGTCTGAATGAGCGGACCTTTTTATCAGGTGGGGGGTGCACGTGCACCCGATGCACCCCCCCTCCCCCCCTGCGTACGCGCCTGAGCATTCACATATTGTGAGACGGTTTCGCCGCGTTCACCTCGAACTAACGTCTGTGACCGCGGCCCAAGAGGAATGATAAATATTTATAAGTGTCTACAATAAGAAAAGGTAAAACTGTGCAATATTTTTTGAAATTTCTGAATCGGCTTTGATTTATTCGAAGGTTTTATTTATTTCATTTATACTCCCGACTTAACTACTTTACCGATGGAAACCACAAGCAAGGCTAGAGTAGTGGCACCAGAGCTAATTTTCCATGGCAATGAAATAAAAACATCGTTATACTTCTCTTTTATAAAATGTAAGCTTGCAGTATCACACTGTGTTTACCTTTTTGGACGACAAAAAATCCATTCCTCTTGATATTTGATACGCAAACGATAACAGGTCTCGGACTGCTAAGCTTGACATTTTTTCCACCTGATAAATCTGAGTAATCTGTCTGCATTTTCTTAGGAAATCTCTTAAGTTGCCATGCGGTGCAAACTCCACTATCAGCCACAGGGGACCTAAATAACAAGTTATCGTAGTTCTTTCTTTTAATACAACAAAGATAACAAATAATTTGAATGAGTTTGTATCCCCGTAATTTAGCAAAACGATCTTCTCGACTACCACAGTAAACGTTGTAAACACTTAAGTGACATTGAAGGGCCAACAAAAGATGAGGAATGATGAAGTTTTAGACAAGTTAGGAATGAAAAGATACCTGTTGAATCAGAAGAAGACAATGGGATTTCATTGGGCATGAGTTAAGAAGGGAAGGAGGGATAGAAAGAAAGATCATGGAAGCTGAATAGCAGGAAAAAAAGATAGAGGAAGACAAAGATTAAAGATGTTAGATGGGATGAAGACGAAATTGGATGTCAGGGATGGAAAACAGCTATGCGAGATCGCAAGGGACATGCAGGAGAAGATGGAGGAAGAGTGCACCACCATGATCAACCTACGGCATTCGATGCCAAGACACCTGAAGAAGCTCCCAACAGCTGTGACCTCACTGCTGCACCGGTACTGTTTTGTTTTGTTTTGTCTGATTTACCACTCTTGATTTAGGTGGACGGAGGGCCATGAACGGGCAACCCATGCCACAACGTCTCCTAGGGCCTACGGTTTAACGTCCTTATCCGGCCGGGAATCGAACCCGTGCCTCCCGCTCGATAGACTGGCACCTTACCAGCTAACCATGCGGCGGTTACTGAAGAGGTCACGGGTTCGAATATTATTGTAGCATGAATTTTTTCAGGCTTCTCTTTTGCAATGCTTAATTTGCGTATATAACCTCGAAAATCGTTCATAATGTCGTTGAACAAAAAAAATATTGATAGCAGAAACAACAACGACAACAACATGAAAATTTCATAGTCAATAATAAGCCAAAGGATACAAAAAAGTACAAAGAAAGATTTTTCCACCAAATCTTCATTTAGAGAAAGATCGATGATGATGTTGTTGATGATGATGATGATGATGAAGATGGTGATGGTGATGGTGACGGTGATGATGGTGGTAAAGATGACGGTGATGGCGATGGTGATGGATGATGATGATGATGATGATGAAGATGGTGGTGGTGATGGTGATGGTGACGGTGATGATGGTGGTAAAGATGACGGTGACGGTGATGGTGATGGTGACGTTGATGATGATGGTGATGATGGTGGTAAAGATGACGGTGATGGTGATGGTGATGGTGATGGTGGTGGTGATGGTGATGATGATGATGATGATGATGGTAAAGATGACGGTGACAGTGATGGTGATGGATGATGATGATGATGAAGGTACTTACCATTTACTGAACAACATCCTTGTAAGTTTAAAATGTTTTTGTGGGAGCCAATTTCTTTCATTGTTTCCATTTCAGAGATTAAGTCAGCAAGGTCCCTTTCAGATGCACAATCTGCAACAGGTCATCCGTATTCAGTGAAAAATAAGCATTTATAGAGATACCAAAGTAAGGTTCTGTTCACACGTTGACGGATTTGTATGTAAAGGCTTAAAAATATTAATGGTTCCGTCTACACAGAAATGATTCTTAAACACCTACATCAAACCGGCTTTTAGAATGGCAACTGACTCCGTAAATCCTTTTTTGCAGACTGGGAGGATAAATGTGTGGAATGAACACTCTCAAACGCAATGTATACAGAGTTCCCTTGCATGGATAAGTAAATATCAAATTAATTAAATTATTCTAAAAAAAGAAATTCAATAATGGATACAACTGCAGGTAGACTCGGAGTTTGCATTGCTTGCTAGATTATTTAAATCTAATTCTTCCTTCTCTAGTTGAACTTAAGAATCTTACTAATAGGCATTAAACAAGTTTGCTATTTACAAAGCGTCGTGAATTTGTTTCCGAGGACAATACCTTCGGTAGTCCGAGTTGGGGATTTGAACCCAGAGCATCCGCAGTATAGAATCCAATGACTCTTACCACTGCGCCTCGCTTCTTCCCGCCTTAACTATTTAGAACAGTAGCTTGAACCAGGACTAGTTTGAATTTTTAAAAAATTGCAAAATAAGCATCCAAAGCAAGGGATAAAGTCTTTAAAATGCTTTAAACTTCTCACCTTTGAGCATTTTCACCGCAACTTCCACTTGTTGAGGTTTATCGCGTAAGGAATACACCAAGCCTTTCATTACCTGACCGAATTCTCCCTCGCCAAGCTTCTCTTTGATTTCTACAGATTCTCTATCGATCTCCCATTCCTCGTCTATCATTTCTTCGGGTAGTTCTAATAACGAATCATAGATTCATTATAAAGTAACCTCAAATGAACAAAACCGAATATCAAAGTTAAATATATCAATTCGGGCATACAGTTGTTCAATAAAAATTTAAACAAGAAGCCATTCCATGTTAATGTTGATAAATATTTCGGCCGTCGTCCGACGGCCATCTTCATTCTGACATAAGGAACTTCTGTAATCGAGAAATAAATTCAAAATTCTTAGAATAAAGAAATGATAAGTTTACAAAGGACAATAGATGAGGAATTGCGATAAGAAGACTGCGATGTCAAAGCAACGGACGGCGAACTACGCACAAGATCGGGGGATTTGGAGATGTCTTTTTGTGGCCCAATGGGCTGACGCTCAGCGCTAAAGGCCACGTAAGTAAGTAAGTAAGTAAGCTGTTTTTTAACATCCTGCTTTTCCACACGTATAATGTAATAATAATAATAATAATAATAATAATAATAATAACAATAATAATATAAACATATAGCGCTTAAATAATGAATTTCTAAGCGCTATACAATGTCATCAAACAATTAATACATAATAAATACAGCTTGTTGTTAAAAATTTTAAAATTATAAAAATCTTTTATCTAAAACATTTTTCTTTTTGGTGTTTTAAAATTAATTTAAACTTTAAAAATATATGTATAAATACAGGGATCCCTGGGGAGAGGGAGGAAGGGGACTTCGGATAAGTTTCGCCTGAAAGCGAACCACCCTTGGATCCAGGTGCAACCCCAAAAATTTTTGTAATTCATTTTTTTGAAAAGGTAACTTCCAGCGTTTTAAGATATAAATAGACTTTTTCAATGCCTCCGAGTCAATAAATATATGTTGAACAGGAGAACTGTAAAAAATTTTAAACTAAGCAAAATTACGTCTCTCATCACGTTAACACTCTCCTTAGCGAAAGCGATTGGCGAACAAATAAAAACTTGTACTACTAGACACGTTGCATGTTTGAAGCAAAAAAAAAACAAATTTCTATTGGTGGGTTTCATAAGGTTCCAGTTCAGCGCACATGGTGGTCAGTTATACAAAAGAATCTCATTAGAATCTAGTTTGAATCTCATTATTTGACCACCATCTGCCATTGTGTTATATCCTCGTGGGACGGAAGTGACGTCACGAGAAAGTAAAGAATTGAAACCCTCACTTTTCCTCTTCCCGGGCCAGGGTCGGAAATAGTGGGGGAAATGACGCTCTATTGAACAAAATTATTGCTCAAGGGGGTGGGGTTATTGACAATTATTGGACCCTCACCTCGACATGTCCGGGCTAACGTGGGGGATTTGACATTCATTGAATAAGTAGAATTCTGAAAGAATTGTGATTTTTTTGAAATTGTTTACTTGTACTTTTGCCATGGTCCCCAGACCCTGAGGAGATGACGCGATTTGACGCGCTTTGACTGAAAATTTGGCCCAACGGGGTGGGGGTTTTGCTCTAATTTGATTTCAGTGTATATCAAATCCCCCACCCTGGCCCGGAGGGGGGTGTGGGGGTATTGGTTGACTGGTGCACTAGATTACATGACTTTGATGGCGTTGAACTAATGCACCAGTCAATTGAAACCTTAGCTCCCCCCACCCCGGGGATAGCGGGGTCATTCACTTTTTGCTTGTGTGAAACTTAGTGATTTCCCCGGTAACCAGGGCAAAAATTTGCAGTGAGCAGCCCCGCGTCCGGGGAATGCAATATTATGACCAGGACAAACACTCTAAAATGCAATACGCAAGAAACTTTATCAAACAAGTTTCAACAAAGCAACAAAACAAAATTTAATATGTACTTAATGATTTATCAACAATGTGTCAGTATAAAGTTCAGAAGTATAGTCTGATAAATGGCTGCAAACAAATGTACATGGGTATCTTTGAGCTTCGTCTCACCCAACTTCGTCTTATGATTTATGTCAAATTACCATGAGGCGCGAAAATGTCACTTCTGTTCCATCGAGTGAATGCCCCGCTAAGCCCCCGCTTAGTTCCCCGCCCCAAGGGCCAAGGAAATGAAACTAAGTGAAATCCCCGCACATCGGAGCCCTAAAAAATGGTTACAATTGGGCGAACGTCCCCGCTTTCCCCCGCCTCTGCCCGGGGTGGGGAGCGGAGGTTTCGAATGACTGGTGCATTATACTCTTGGTGTAATGAAACGAACAAGGTTATGCACTGTGTAATCGGTTTTTGGGTACAATGTAAGAGCAAACGGTTACCTCGATAGTGTGGAGAACAAGTGCTGAAGCCATGGAGCTGCCAACCCAAATCATGAATTGTTTTGGCTGGCCTTCGATACTTTCAGTTACACCGACATTGTCTGGCGATAGCTGTGAAAACAAAAATAAATCTATATTACAATGCATATGAGTCGACATAATAGCTAAAATAAATTTTGTCAAAGTTGGAAATCGGGAATCTATTCATAAAAGAAAGCCGAAGTAATATATAAGCAGAGTTGCAAGCTTTCATTCTGCAGGTTAAACCATTGTAAAAATTTTTAAAGTCTTAAATTTTTTTTTTAGGTTTTTCAAAACCTTTGCTCCCTGACCATTTAAAAACAATGTTAGTCAAGTCCTTATTCGGTTTTCGCTACATAACTGACCTAGAGTTATAAAATTGTGCATTTAACATTGAAGAAACGTTTTGGCTAGAAAACAGAGTTCGTACAATATCCATTGTCTGACTTTTCGAAGCTCTTTTGTTGTAATTTCCAAAATGTTCATTACAAATTTATCTTTTAAGTTATTTTCAAGAAGTGCCGCATTCGATGGCTAAATATCCCATTTTCCCAAATGACCTGGGGTAGGTTGTTCAAAAGCTGGTTAACTTTAACACTGGGTTAACGAAAAATTCAAACGGTTATTCTTCATTGTATACGATTTAACTAATACGATCTAAAGTAGACACTATCAGTAGTCGTTGCGATGGAGAAGAACGATAGCAACTCAGAGACATCATATAGTTTTTCACAGCAGGCTCCTAAGACGACTCTACCCAGCTTGGAAGACGTTTTCTTATTTTCTCCTCGAAAGAGAAGAAAGGAAACCTCTGCAGATATCTGCATGATAGTTGTTTAAAGCTTTGAACTTATAAGTTAACTCAAAATAGGTTCAAACCTCGTTATAAGCAGTTCTTGAGCTTGTCATAAAAAAAAATAGCCGCTGGATCTTAACAGACCCATGGCTGTTTTTAGCGGTAGATTTGGTTTGACCATGCGCATAATTGCATCTAAAAAACAACAAGTTTTCGAGGCGTATTTGAAAATTTAACATTTGATGAACAATCGGGTAGCTTGGCAACATTCAATGATCGAAAGACATTTGCCAACCTGCTGCTAGCATCCGAAGAAAATATTGCTGGCGTATACTCGAAGGATATTAAGAAAATCCGTGCAACGGTTTCCCATTTTCTCCCTTGAGGAGAAAAATAAAAAAAACTCTGCCAAGCATGGTAAGACCTTCTTTATCATTTCTGTTCATTTAAACTAAGCACAACAATCTCACCTTTATAGCAAATTTAAAGGTATACTTCCTCCTTCCTTCTTTCTTCTTGGTATTTACAAGTGCTTTTTCAAATAAAAACAGTTCGCGCTCCTTGCCCTTTCCACGAGCTTTGCCGTCCCAGAATAGAACAGAACCCTGAGCAAATACAGAGAACGATTGAGTAAAAATTATATTATTCGAGAACACTGACTCAGTAATAGAAGATGTATAACAAGAGGAAAACCAAAGTGATAACAATAGGCCACGATCACGACAGCGTTATAAGTAATAAATAAAAATGGTCATTGAAGTGGAGTGCAATGTACTTTAAAATGATACGCTTATTTCAATGACAAGTATGAATTCAGACATATGCCATGACAAGAAGTCTAGTTATTAATTAGTCATAAGCATTTTGAGATCACTTTTAAAGCAAAAAAAAATATATATTATTTACAGCACAGCCAAAAAAAATTACACATGTTGTGCTTTAACTGGTTGTTTCAACATCCATTTTGTGAATGGCAGATCAAAAGGATGTGATTATAAATGCAATTGAATTGGATTCGTGCTGAAATGATACTGTTAGTAAGTCAAATCGTAGGTATCACTAGTAATTTCAAAGTAGATATAAATTTATAAAAAGTTGTAACTGCGAAATGATTGTGCTGATGTAGAGGATGATGATAGTCGTGATAATAAAGATAGTGATGTTGATGATGGCGATGACGACGATGGTTATGACAACGCTATTGATGATGATGGTGATGATGACGACGATATTGATGATGACGATGATATTGATGACGACATTAATGATGATGATGATGACGACGATGATGATAAGGACGACGAATATAATGTCAACGACAATGAAGATGACGACGATGGTTATGACAACGATATTGATGATGATGATGATGACGACGACGACGATGATATTGATGACGACATTGATGAAGATGATGAAGACAACGATGATGATGATTACGATGATGCCGGCGGCAAAAATAACGACGGCGATATATCGAGCCAAACAAATGAATAAATTACGAGATACTTGCTTGTCTAATGAATCTCCCGAGGTCGTTGAGAGAAACTTCACCCTGCATTATGAAGAAACCAAAGTGAGAAAACGTCGTGATTATACCCTTAGGCTAATGCAAAAGAGACGCTAAGAACCTGACCTCTTTAAATATAACGCAATTGAATTTGAGGATCATATGATAACGTCTTTACAGTAAATCCTCAATTCATTTTGGGAAAGCCAAAAACTCACGTAGTTGAGAACGAAATTTTCCCTTCGACAAAGTCCCCTAACTCTATATTCACATCCCGTACATAGGTCATTAGCATTGTTCGGAAAACCAAGATCTAGGTAACCAAGGATCTAAAGAACTCATAAGCTGTCTAGAGCGTTTGGAAAAAAATAAGAAGAGCACCCTCTTTTTATTATCATCGTTCGTTGGGAAACATTTTATACGGTAAAAACATTTCAAAAGGGCCAACCTTAAGTATTTCCTTTCCTTACCAATGTATCTTTATATGTTTGTAGTTTATTAAGTATATTTATCATCATCATTACTTTTATTATATCCATTGATTTAATTGTAAATAAATTATTGTTTCACAGTTTCATAGCACCTATTTTTAATCTTAACAAGCAACTTTCAAGACTTGTTCAAGATGTATCAGGTAGTTTCGTACTAAGGAAAGTGAAAAGCGGAGATTCGCGAGAAACAAGATCAAGAAAAGCAGCGGTAAACAGAAAAAAGTACAGTCGACCCCCCATAACTCGAACCTTCGCTTACTCGAGTTTCGCACAAACTGAAACCAAGATTGATTTTCCCTCGACTTCTGTAAAACATTTACAGTAATTTTACCAACGGTAACGCGAACCCTCGATAACTAGAACCTCCTGCTAACTCGAAGTAAGTTTTGTTTTCTCTCAGATCCATTTCTGTATAACTTTACCGTCAATAACTCGAACCATGTCTGTTAAAACCTGCGCTGTTTTCTTTGGAATCTACAATGTGTACAGTATGGGTCTCTTCCTACGGCCTTGCCTTTTTTTGTTTTACGCTACGCTACGTTATGATTTCTACAGTAATGATATATGCGTTATTGAACAAGCGTGACGTCAAGATGGCTGGATATTGGCCAAGTTCTTTTTTTGCGTTATTATGGACCGAGACGAAGTCAATCAGAACACAGAATTCGCTTCATCTTGCCCGCTCAGCAAGCCTGCCATATAATAATGAGAAATATTGTATTGTTCCAATTTCAGTTGACTTCTCTAATCTTACTGTTATAAAATGCGCTCTGTATGAACAGAAGAACAGTAAATACTATTTTTTCCTTATTTCTGACCATTTGTTCTCAGCAACCGATAACTCGGAACCTTTTTCAACTTCCCTTGAAGGTTAGAGTTAACGAGAGTCGACTGTATGGATCAAATCCAAAAGAAACAAGTTTTGGTTTAAATAGAGTAAACTTTAAGTTAGACAAGTTCAATAAATGAAAGGTATTGAAAATACATACATTGTATGATTCGATCGAATGATACTTGATAACCTCTTCGTTTGCTTGTCTTCTTATTTGTGCGGTTAACTCCAAACACTTAACACAATCACTTGGTTTCTTGTTTGCGCGCACAGTGAATTTTAACAAGTCCTAAAAAGATTAAAAAAATGTTTACTTTATTCAATCAATCGTTACTCACATTCTTAGAGACTGATCCAGTACATCAACAAGTTTAATTCTTTTAGATAAAAAGAATCCTGAATTTTGAAGTCTAAATGTTAGTTGGTTAGTTAGACCAAGCAGTGCTTCGTCTAAAGTCTCACAGCACATACACAGGGACCACCCTGGACATAAGGTCGAAGTGGAGGTGTTAGACCATGAAGATCGTTGGATAGAGCGGGGTATCAAAGAGGCCATCTATATCCGGGTTCATAGACCGGATTTGAACCGGGACACTGGAAGATACTTGCTCCCCCACATCTGGGACAATCTGTTGCGGTCACGTGTTACTAAATCACGTGACCGTTAACAGTATTCCGGTTCACAATTCTTGTTTTTTCATTTATATGTGAACAAGCCTCCGAGAAGGAGCCGAAAGCTCGTATGCTTTAACTTTTATATAAGTACTGTGTAATAGTTTTTAAAAAATTTTTGTATTAGTATATCTTCACCAGTACAGTATAACATTCATAAAAGCATGTTAGTATTCAGTCTGTTAAGGTACAGTAATTTTCCTTTCCAGTATTTGTAAAAGCTTGAAATTCATCTTTACTCTTTCTATTGCTGTGTAATGTTTGTTCCTCTTTTCCACAATTGTTGTTCTGAATTCTGTTTCTTTGTGTGTTTTGTATGTCTCTTGCAAGCCCGGGGGGGGGGGGAACTCGAAGTATATGTGACGGAGGGGTCCGACGTATTTTTTGGGTTGAAAATTTACACGCTCGGTATTTTTTTGGGTCAAGAGATCGGTCACATATTCTTTTAGGTCTTAACAAAATATGCGTATTTCTATTCGATTGAATAAATTAGTATTGAGGTATTTAAGTCAGTATTTTTTGGGTCTAAAATTTCAGGCTTGTGTATTTTTTTGGGTTTACAATATGAAGCTCAGTCGAACCCCCCGTCATGTATACTTCGAGTACCCCCCTGGGCTTGCAAGTTAATTTTTGCTGACGTAATTTTTTGCACTTTGCTTCTGTAACAGGGTTCGTATAAGATCTTATCTTAAAACTTCGAACTCCTTTTGCCACAAATTTCCATAACACACAAATGAAGAAAAAAATTTCAGTGTCCTTTTAACGTTATGCCGAATGAGGACGCTATTTTGAAAATATGTTGCTCGTTGTAAACTGATACATTATGTACCTACGTTTTTGGTAAGAACACCGCTGTACATGCTGGTGCTGGAGCGTTAACAAGGAAGAATGATAAATTACGTTTGAAAAGTAAAGTTGCCAAGCCAAGTACAATATAAGCCCTATATAAGGACCGAAACAATTTTTCCAAAACTTTTCACATCCTCTGGAAAAATGCATTATCAATTTCCAAAACTTTCCAAGACTTTCCTACACCCGCCATAGCCCCGTATAACCATAAAATTTTAGGTACAGTAGCGAATGAAAAGAAATAGATCTGCTTACGATTACGTTGAAAACTTTGTCAAGGAAACAAAATGATGAAACAATTTGGTTCTATAAAAGAAGTTTCTAAGACGATATTGATGTTCTAAACAAATTCCAAAAGAATGGATATTAAAAAACCCTCAATATGCCATGCATGCACAGGTGCGTACGCAGGGGGGGGGGGGGTGCACCGGGACTGAAAAGTCAGCTAATTACACTAACTAATGCGTTGGCTAAATCGTGTGTTTTTTATGAACACTAACTTTATCAACGATAACAAGGAATATCACAATGTTTTTCCATTCGTATAAACAAAAGTTATACTCAGTTCATGTGGCACTGTACCTTTAAGTATCGTTGGTATTCCTCAAGTCTCTGAGTTGGTTTACGGAGGTAGTCGACAATGTTGATCTGATCGTCCGTGTCTTCTTGAAATTCCTAAATGAAGATAGTATATTCTTCAACATACTCTTGAGTCTAATTGATTTAGTATCATTCAACTAGTAACACAAATGGCTAAAAGAAAATTAAGAAAAATGAAGTTAAAATCTATTTATCACGAAAAGAAAATTGCATTTTTTGTTACATGGACACAATTGAAAACAGACCGCTTATAGAGCAGGCATTCAGAGAGAAGACTTTCAATTTCCCACTACTATACTTAAACTAAATTTAAGAAATTTTAACACCTACATGCATGCAAGTAAAATTTATCCAATTCAGATGGGTTTCAAATTTTGATTTAGGCAAAAATGAATACAATGTCAAAGTAGGCCTAATGATAGGCTTGAAGTATAAATTCTTTATGTTCAACGAAACTTCATTTTACAGGCAACTTTTTTTTGTTTTGCAGCTATTGCTTAAACGTTTTCCCAGCCGATTTCTTACTATTTCCAATGGTGGCGTGGTTGGCCCAGTTGGTAAGATATTTGCATGCCTTCCAACCACAAGGTCCGAGCTCTATCCCCGGCACTGCCAAGATTTGATAATTTTATCAAAGTTGACTTAGCTTCCAAAGTCGGTAAATGAATACCAGCCTCTGCTGAGAGCTAACCTGCGATAGATTAGTGTCCCGTCCAGGAGGCTTTAAAACTCTCATCTACTTAATATTGCAGAAACCAAAGATAGGGACAGGCCAATGAGCCATAAGTTGCGTGAATGGATTCAGTTTTTAGTTTTTCTAACTATACCTTCCAAAAGTCTTGGACTTCTTCATCTTCAAGTAGTTCCTGAGAAGCTGGTCTACTGACGAGAAATTTATGATATAACTCCAGCTGGGGTTTCTGCAAGGAAAAAGAAAAATTCTAAGCTTGCAACATCTTTAAAGTATGTGAAACTGAAACGGTACGTACTGATTTTAATTTTTTTGCGATTCAATTGAATGTTTGTAAGTGTAACTAGAAAAATGTATATATTTACTTAATCTAAAAAAGGGTGATTAGAAATTCAGATTCAATAGCCAGTTCTTATAGCATAATTTGTGTATCACAGTGTCCACAGTATTTGTCCGATTTCTGCTTCAAACTTGAATTGTTGTCAAAAAATTACAAGCTAGATTACCCGCTACTGGCATGTTGCTACGGACAATTGTCACGTTATTAGAAAGGCCTATTACATCTTCCACTGTCGAAACGGTCTTTCACGGGTACCTTAGCAAGAAAGAGGTTTCAACACGAAAAGATATTTTTTTTATTTCTTAAAATCCCTAAAGTAATGTTCTATTTGATAAAGGGCGACCGAACGAAAGAAAAAAATATTGAAAGCAAGAACGGGAAAAGTGTTACCATAGACGGAAGTAAAATTTTTTCACTTGTTAAGTTGCTTAGGCGAATGCCATTTTCAGTCTTAAACTTTTATCGATCCTAAGCAAATGCGTTGCTAATAATACACGTTTAATCATACAAATTTGTACGAAATGGTCCCTATATTTTCTTAATTTGATTTACTCACGTATTTATGGAAAACTTTGGGAATAGCATCAGGGTTTTTCGTGCACGTTTCTAGTTCAGGCAACAACTGTTGAGAGTGAAACGTGTAGATATCTTGAATGTTAGCAAAAAGAACATCAGCTTGTCCTTCTAGAGCTTCGGGTAGGTCTTCTGCCTCCATCTCAGCCAAGTGGTTCTGTTTAAACAGATAGAAACAATCAGTTTCTAAGTTTAAAGTTCCCGTAACTCACTACAACTTATTGACGTCTTATAATCTTTTAATAATATTACCATTATTTGACATCAGGCCGCTAAAGTATAAAATGGATAAAAATTATATGAAGCTCTAAATTGTTTAAAAGTTCAACAAAAAGTCTTCAACTAAATAATAACTCGTCTGTTGATACCACTGAGGATTTCATACGTTCTCGAAGGTTCTTAGAGAGTTTTTGGTAATACCGTATTTTCTCTATTAAGCCCCCGGGGGGGGGCTTATTGTTTGCAAGCACTTTATAGGAGGGCTTATTAGAGAGGGGGGGGGGTTAATAGAGAAGGGGGGCTTAATAGGTTCAACAGAATATCATTGGCGTGACTCTCAATTTCTTTCATTCATCCATTTTCCGCACATATGAGAAGAGTGACAATTTTCACTTTTTACAATAGTTGTCAATGTTTTGCAATACTAAACAAAACTGTCTTGAAAAAGAGTAACTAAAAACTGCACAAAAATCTTATTTCATTGAGCAAAGTATATTTTCAGTTGTATTCTATTATTATTATTATTATTATTATATCTATTATTATTCATTTCTAGTTGACGGGGGGGCGCTTAATATATTTATAGTACTGCTACTATCTTATGCCTTGCTTTTTTTCTTCCCGGCTGTCATAGCCTGATGCCTCCTGATCAAATGCTTAATGAAACCCCTGGTTAATACTGTTAAATGTCTCTTCCTCTCAAAATATTTTCAAATGTTCGTCATTTTAAGTAAAAACATAACGATAAATGATAGATAATTACGGCTGCATTCGGTAGGCGAAAGTGTAGAGGCTAATTCAAGACCTTTTAGTTTCAACGTCAAAAATTTCCAGTTAACAAAAAACTGCAAGAAAGCTAGGAAGAGAATGGTCATTACCAAAAGACGTTTTTCCAAAATAAGGCTGGTAAAACGAAAGCGAGGCTGGTAAAACGAAAGCGAAGCTGGTAAAACGAAAGCGAGGCCGGTAATATTTGTAGACAATTTGAAATGAATTAGCTGTTGTAAATTTTTTGTAACAAATGAAAAGGAAGAAAAAGTCTTCAAGTTCTTTTTAATTCAACTTTTAAAGTTGTCCAGTAATGCAGGTACCATTTAAATTTCTCACTTTAAAATAAATGTGGTTTTAGCAATGGTAGAGTTTTCTGTTTCAAGTGCAGTTACAGTTAGCAGCATTGCTCTTGTGCTACCAGAGCAGTCAGGAACATACCTCGACCAGATAGCGAAGATCGTTGACATATTGACGCTCGGTCTCGATAAGTTCTTTCACAATCAATCTGAAAGAGGGCAATCAAACATGAAGAAGAACATGAAGTGATCTACGCAATAATGTACGTGATCCAAGTAGCGTAGTAGTGGCTTTCGTAATAATCATAACTGAAACTTATTATAGCTGTGACAGCCTTTTAATGTCCCAGTACCAGTCAGAGTTCTAATCTGTTCGTTTTCAATTTTTTGGGCACAAGGAATAAAATTCCGTCTACACTGTTGACTCTTCGTTTGAAAGCACATACATTTTGATGATATTTGGCCGTTCGTCCACACTATGACCCCCAGCGTATTCATCAGAACAGCATCAAACCGAAAACGTTCCAAAACCTTGCAAATTTATATACGCTCGTTCATTGTAAATCAGAATATTTGTTTTAACATTTAAAAAAAAGAATGCAAAACAGTAATATGAACAGCGATCGTTCGATTCGTTTTTGATGGCACTGAAAATGGATACTTTTGAAAGCATTACTGTAAATACGGTCTTACTATACACAAAATCAACAGAAGGTATGTCATGTTTTGATTTTAAAGTTTTTTTTTTGTTTTTATTCCGAGCAAAACAGTAAGCATCGCTTTTGATATTACAGCAAGTTTCATTACATCTTTCACTGTCGTTCTCACTATCGAAATCTCCGAAACTTCACACATATTTTACTCACACAGAGAATCAACTCAACTGATACTTACTCTCTTCGGCCGAGTGCCTCTTTGACTGTTGTTGGAGCTTTGTAAGCAGGGAGAGATTTTTCAGTGTATACACTGGGTATCCATCCCACTTCTTTCGTTCTCTCCACAATTACCAGAGTGCTTGAGATGTTTCCATCATCTACAACTTGCAACAGATCACCTTCACCAACAGATACCTCACCAGGAGCCTGGGCAGTGTAATCGGCGATTGCATAGAACTGTTCACCAACAGAGGACTGGTTTAAAAAAAGTAAGAAAATCATCAGGATTCCTTATGCATTGCAAGACTTTGACTTATTCATATAGATTTCCAGAATTGTACCAAGAAAGGAAAGGAAAAACATGGTGGTTTAAACAAAAAATACCATTTCGAAAAACGAAATGTAAAATGTAAAACATTCGATCTTTAACAAACACAAATTTAGAAATGGACAAAAGTAGATCATTAGACTTCAAACGTAGTTGTTAAAGTAACATTAGAAAAAGCTATTGATTTAAATCGAATTGTTATCGACTTAGATATATCACTTTTAATCTGCATGTGTCACAACTGTTTAACAAACTGCAACAACAACAAAAAATACGATAAGTTATATTAAGTGACGGACTAATAATCTTGCTAAAGAGCTGAATTAATCAGAATTTCTACTTACCGTTTTAGACGTAATTTCAAATTCGACCCTACAAAAAAATTAAAAAATTACTATGAATAGTACAACCGTTTTACCAGTTTCATTGGAAAATATAGTAGTTACGGTTCCTAATTCTAATAATAAAAATAGTTTTGTTTATATTATCAACTTTTTAGGACTTAAATTCATTAAAACGAAAACGTCGAAAACCGTGATGTGATTTAAAAGAGTTTTTTCAGTGACCCTTCATCGATTTGAAAAACTACGAAAATTTCTCTATGCATAACAACAGAAAACCACAAATTAGGGATTACTAGTAAAGTAGTAGAGTCAGGTTGGCGTAGCGGTCATCACTCGCGCCTCCCACCTCTGCGACCCGGGTTCGAGTCCCGGGCTCGGCATGTGGGCTGAGATTTGTCGATCTCAATCTGACTCCGAGGGTTTTTCTCCGGGTACTCCGGTTTTCCTCCCTCTACAAAATCGACTTCCAGCTGAAAATCCTCCTTGGGAGGGGTAGCTGTATTGGGAAAAAAAAAAATATCAAGTGGATACGGCGTACCCATTTTCATCCTTCTTAAGGCAAGTGGCGCGAACAAATCCGATCTCTCCACCACGTGACACGCGCCTAACCAACCAGAATTCCGGACGACTCGTATCAAGGACCTCAACTTTGTCTCCAGCTAGAAGGAACTGTTTACCAGTCTCTTCAGAGAAGAAATCTTCAACAACAGTGTAAAGTCGAAGGTGAAGTACCTGAAGTAAAGAAAACTATAATGAGTATTATAGTTTATAAATGACACAAAACTAGCTCTAAAATTGACGCATATATTGACTGTATCTTCAAAAATTATTTAAAGTTATATACTTTCTAAGACATTTATATACACTTTTTAAATCATCTTCTCGTAAGCTTTCATACTTTCTACTCAATATAATAGTAAAAAAAAACAGATATCCAGATACGCATGCTTCCGCGTTATCCGAAGATAACATTGAAAGATTGAAAAATGCATAACGACGTCTGGAAAAACTTAAAAGGTTATAAAATTACTTAAAAGCCGAGAGAATGCAGGCTAAGGTGGCCTGGCCTTTTATAAAGAGTAGATAGTACAACAGAAAAAGATATTGTAACAACAGAAGTACTTGTAAATGAGGCAGAGGAAGAGACACTTATCAGAGAATAGGATCCAATGGATACACTAAACTGGAAAAAGAACCAGAAAACCAGATGACGATGTTTGGGCGACCTCGGCTCAAACTTTGAGGCCCCTGACTGCTGAAAAGAGTTCCCGGATTCGATTCCCGGCTTTGTCAAAAGTTAAACATTTGTGCTCATCTGTTGTAAAGGTCTGTATTTGTTTGCAGTGTCATTTAATAATGGTAATAGGACTGAGTGGAGTCCAATTCAGTCTGTAATCATACGAGTGATTAACAAAATTGGACGACCG